>CAAKMY010035346.1:0-30178 GCA_901111285.1 Corrigiola litoralis | reverse complement strand
TATATATTGACTATTAGATTAGATTAGATAGATTGGGTACATGAGTACATCCTATAGATTGGTAATATAGCACCTTTTATATGATGACGCATAGAAGTTAATCAAATTTACAAAAAAAATAAATAAAATAAAATTATTAATATACTACTCGAGGCTCTCAAAACTCTCGAAGTGTGTGCAATAGACGTGGGAAAAGACTACAAACTAAGTACGCACGGCCAACATTTCCCCAACATTATCAACAATAGTAAGAAGTTCCATACGCACTGGAAGTCTGGAACTCTTGTACAAGCAGTCATGGACGACCCAAACATGAACAACTCAGTTAACAAGCACTGCCACATAGTGGCGATGCCGTACCCAGGAAGAGGCCACATAAATCCAATGCTCAACCTCTGCAAGCTCATCCTTCTTACCAAACCCAACATAACCATCACCTTTGTTGTGACCGAGGAGTGGCTTGGCTTCCTTAGCTCCGAGCTCGTGCCGCCAGCTAATCTTGAGTTCGCAGCGCTTCCTCAGGTCATTCCTTCCGAAATTGGCCGAGCTGGCGATTTTCCAGCCTTTATAGAAGCCGTACTCACCAAGCTCCAGGACCCCTTTGAGCGGCTCCTGGACACGCTCGAGCTGCCAGTTACAGCTATTATCTATGACATAGTTTTGACTTGGGTAGTTGGTGTCGGGAACCGCAGGAGTATTCCAGTAGTGTCGCTTATTACTATGTCTGCTTCGCTTTCCGCGGTTTTCTTTCACTTTGATTTGTTAGTCCAGCATGGGCATTTTCCCCTGGATGTATCAGGTAATTTTCGTTCAATAAGTTGCTTGTGACTTGTGTGTATATACGCATGAAGTAAGGTGCTCTCGTTATAGAAGTGACTATGCGATAGATTCTTAAGTTGCAAGTCATTTACAACCGGCAAAATTCAAGACGCGCGATAACAGAAGCATGGATAAAGATACTATGTTGGTGTTTCGGAAATAATTTAGTTATAATATCGCTGTGCACATGTTACAACTACATATGAGAGATCCATATTGGTTTTCTGGTGACTTTTTGTACTTATTTGCATATAATCAAGGTGTTCAATAATGATTTTGGTACACTAGAAACTCTTCTTATTGTATAGAAGACGTTTTTGTGGGTCTTCTGGAAATAGATTTAGCCAGAGATATCCGCTCATAATCCATAAAAAACCTTGTTAGAGTGTCGTAAGTCTGTGATAGCTAGCATGTCACATAGTACTAAAACAATATACTCTGATCCAGATTCGTTACTGTGTAAATTGTAATACTACAACATATGATGCTGCGTAGCATTGCTGATAGAAGTCTAACAAGTAAGCCTTTAACAGCATCAAAGCATGCCTTTTTTTCTTTGACAAAGCTGTATGACATCTTATAGACTAATTTTATTTTGCTAGAAAGAGGAAGTGAGCTGGTGGACTATATTCCGGGACTTCCTTCAACCGCTATCATGGATTTGCCAACAATTTTTAATGGAGATGGTAGAAAAATCCTTCACCGATTTCTCGAATCATACTCTGCTGTTAACAATGCTCAGTATGTATTGTTCACATCGCTGTATGAAATTGAAGGACCAGTAATTGATTGTCTGAAAACCAAACTGTCAATTCCTGTCTACTGCATTGGTCCACTGATACCATACTTCAACCACAAGTCAGTCGAGGACAAAATAGGTGCAGCCAATTCACATGAAGAGGATAGCTACTTCCACTGGTTAGATTCTCAACCAAAAGGCTCAGTATTGTACATCTCGCAAGGAAGTTTTCTTTCGGTCTCAAGTGATCAAATGATTGAGATTGTCGAGGGAATTAAGAAAAGTGGTGTTCGGTTCTTATGGGTAACACGCGGAGATAATTCTCGATTCAAGAATGGTATTGGTGACGTGGGACTCCTCGTATCTTGGTGTGATCAGTTAAAGGTGTTGTGTCATCCTTCAGTTGGGGCATTCTGGACACATTGCGGATGGAATTCTACTTCCGAAGGGATCTATGCTGGTGTTCCGATGCTCACTTGTCCAATATTTTGGGATCAAATATGTAATAGTAAGCTAATAGTAAAAGATTTGAGGATTGGTTGGAGGGTGCTGGGGAATGATCTTCTGCCTCAGCAGTTGGTTGCAAGACAAGAAATAGCAGCAATAGTGGTAAAATTCATGGACCCCAAAAGCGAAGAGCGGAAAGAGATGGTTGAAAGAGCAAAAGGCTTTCGAGATATCTCTCGAAGGGCAGTTGTGAAAGGAGGTTCAGGTTCTTCTGATCTTCATGCTTTCATCAACAGAATTTCTGGACTCTCCATTTGAGAGTATAAAATTAGAGGCTTTCTTAGGAGAATTAAACTGTTGATTGGCAACGAAATAAAATCGAGCTGTTCAAAACTTTAAATTAACAAGCGAAATGCAAATTACAAAGTACCTTCTACTCTTCTACCTTTGAGACACAATTATGATGATCAAATAAAAATTATAGATTAGTGACTGTGATTACATCAGAGATCTCGAATTACTGATGATCTGATTGGCGGAAACAAGAACTCTTGTATTTAATTACTGATGATCTGATTGGCGGAAACAAGAACTCTTGTAATTATATTTACTGTACGTGAAAGTGAAATGTCAGAGAATAGATTGTGATTTGTGGAAATAACGGGAAACAAAGCAATACTTGTAGCACTGGAAACGCCGATGTCATATGTGTGTGTGTCCTGTGTGTGTGTGTGTCCTGTGGGTGTGTGTCTGGAGGGGGGAGTATCGAAATCTTGATAAGCGTATTTCGTTCTTAATGACTTCCATTATGGAATTACTAAACATTTACGATTTGTTAGATGCGACAAGTTATCATAGACTGGTCATTCAACTAATGTATTTGTCCCTGTTTTTTTACAGTAGGCCAACAATGTACATGATGAGGTAAACTCATTTTAAAGGTGCTGAAGGTCTTTTGTCAGTTTCATTGTACTCTTATAGCTTGGTAATGTCGAAATCAACTTGATCCTGAATGTATGTTATATACAAGAATTTGATGGGAAGGTTTTCAGAATTGAACAAACAAGCGATCTCATATTCTAGTTGCGTGAGTTATTAGAAGAGATTGATGTACTTATATGGGTCAATACTCAATACTAAATACACCACTATGATACTCTCATTAGTTTCATATCGAGTATTCCTTTTTTCAGTATTCTTTTCACAACAGTTTTCTGCTTTGTCAAATTATTAAATACGGAGTAGAAAGTTACGGAAATCAACTACAATGACAGATTGACAGGGAGACTCGAAGCAACTTTATAAAGGTCCTCCTTAAACTCTTGGTATTTAGTGGTTAGTTGGTGTATTATATTTATGTTTTAAGTTCATTTGTTTCAATATGGAAGATTGATAGACATTAGACTATACTTAATTCAACCCCCCCCCCCCCCTTCTCTTAAATATACTTCGTACCTAGCTAATAACACATAGTATGAGATAATTTAGAATGTCTACACATTAGCTTAGTTGGGAAAATGGTTTGGGATTAGGATTTGTAGCAATTAGGATATCAGCTTACGAAATTCTTTACTTGTTTAGTATTTCCGTTGTTTACTCTTAGAGCTGTGGCAGTGACAAGAGAGAAGCTACAACCAAGCGTCCAAGCACACACACGATCATGGACCAAAACATTGAAAGCTTAGCTCAAAAACACTGCCACGTAGTGGCGATGCCTTACCCAGGAAGAGGCCACATAAACCCCATGCTCAACCTCTGCAAGCTCATCCTCCTTGCCAAACCCAACAACATAACCATCAACTTTATTGTCACTGAGGAGTGGCTTGGCTTCCTCAGCTCTGAGCTTGAGCCGCCGGCTAATCTCATATTCGCAGCACTACCCCAGGTCATTCCTTCTGAGATTGGCCGAGCCCGCGATTTTCCAGCCTTCATGGAAGCCGTACAGACCAAGCTCCAGGACCCCTTTGAGAGGCTCCTAGACCGGCTTCATCCTCAGCCAACAGCTATTATCTATGACATGGAATTGGTTTGGGTGGTTGGTGTCGGGAAACGGAGGAGTATTCCGCTGGCGTCGCTTTTTACTACATCGGCATCGTTTTCCACGGTTTTCTTTCACTTTGAGTTGTTGGTAGAACATGGGCATTTTCCCCTAGATGTATCAGGTAATTTTTCTAATAACTATGACTCACAAATAATCACTCTTGTATGGGAAACATGATTGTTTTAGCTGCCTTTGATTTCAGTACTCTCATCAGATGATGCGAAATTGCGAGTAACTAGCTTTTGTAGTTAAAAGGAGCTGTTATTTTTAGCAAAATAATGAACTGAGGTCATGATATAATACAAGATTACAAATTATTAGAACACAAATTATTGTAAGGGCTTTAGCTAATGGTCGGCCCTCAAATAGCATAGGGAGTAATTTAACACCCTATCTTTTAAACTGAGGTTGAAGAGATAAGGGCTCTTTAAGCAGTCTATCCTAGCCTTTTTTTTTTTTTAATAGTGAACTAAAGAATGTAGATTTTTAATGGTCAACACCCTTAAATAATTCACTCTTTACCTTATTTCTGGAAACAGTTTAAGATTTAGGTTCTTTAGAACTCTTGCTTTTGTTAGTCAAATCACAAATGTGAGAACTAATAGCATAAATGATGAATACCGTAGAGTGGAGCAATGATGCTACTAAAGCAATGTGTGGACCAAAAGACAAAAGCAGATCCACCGAATGCGAATGAATAATACATTAATACGCATGCAAGTACCCTCCAGAACAATAGACTATCAACCAAGCTCTGACAGGCACAGGCACAGGCACATAGCCTACATTTTGCCGAACATCAAGGAAAATGAGATAATATTACCCATAGATACTTAATTTCGATACTATCATCATATATGGATTTTCAAGAAAAGAACTAGCTCAAGTGGTTGGAGTTATCTTACCCCAATCATAAGGTTGGGGATTTGATTCTTATCTACGACTTTATGTGCTCATTTCAGACCAAAAAAATAAAATCATATATGGATTTCCGAAATCCCCAGTATTGTAGGAGACAACACCAACCCTCATATGAGAAGAAGTGTCGAAATTGGATACCACCGAGTGTCACTATCGTCATTCAAACAACATTAACATAGTCAACAATGCTACAACTATGTCTACTTGAGTAATAGTTAGTACACCTCAATAGAAAACTACAACGCCTGTTACAAATCTATCTACAACCTGCCATGGACCTAAACATACAGAGCTTAGCTCATAAACACTGCCATGTAGTGGCGATGCCGTTCCCTGGAAGAGGCCACATAAACCCAATGATTAACCTCTGCAAACTCATCCTCCTTACGAATCCCAACATAACAATCACCTTTGTTGTCACTGAGGAGTGGCTTGGTTTCCTCAGCTCCGAGCTCAAGCCCACCGCTAATCTCACATTCGCAGCGCTTCCTCAAGTAATCCCCTCTGAGATTGGCCGAGCCGGCGATTTCCCTGGCTTTTTAGAAGCCGTATTCACCAAGCTCCAGGACCCCTTTGAGCGGCTCCTGGACCGGCTTGAGCCGCGGCCTACAGCTATTATCTATGACATGACTATGGCTTGGGTGGCTGGTGTTGGGAAACGGAGGAATATCCCACTGGCGTCGCTTTTCACTACGTCAGCTTCGTTTTCCACGGTTTTCTTTCACTTTGATTTGTTGGTCGAGCGTGGACATTTTCCCTTGGATGTATGAATGTATCAGGTACTGTCTAATGAGTTACTGGTAACTTCGTGAGTTTACATGAATATTTAGAGTAATGACTATGATTCACAAATATTATCTCTTTTGTTTCCAGAGTAGATTTAGTTGGGATAAGACCGTAAGGCTGCGTACATTTTGCCTCTCTAGACTTGGCCAGTAGAGAATTTTATTGGGTTGGCGTTATATCCTGTTTTATTATACTCCTAGCTACTGGTATCATAATCTGTTACTACTAGTGAAATATTTGATCTTTAGTGCTTTAACACAAGATATTGCCGTTGTATATGCTAGAACTCTAGAAATGTGTAATATTCTGATTCGTTAGTGCGTAATGCTACATCTAATCTTATACGGAGTAAGACTTATTGTAACGGCATAGGAGCATGGCTTAGTTATTGACATTAATATTTTGCTAGAAAGAGGAAGTGAGCTGGTGGACTATATTCCGGGGCTGAGTTCAACATGTATTGCTGATATGCCAACAATCTTTCATGCAAATGGTAGGAAGACCTTTCATCGATTCCTTGAAGCGGTTTCTGCTGTAAACGATGCTCAATATGTTCTGTTCACATCGATTTATGAATTCGAAAGACCAGTGATTGATTGTCTGAAAGCCAAATTGCCATTGCCTGTCTACAGCATTGTCCAATGATACCATACTTCAATGTTGAATCAAATGGCATAGGTGGCGTGGACTCTGTTGGAGGTGAAGACTACTTCCAATGGTTAAACTCTCAACCGAAAGACTCTGTATTGTACATTTCCCAAGGAAGTTTCCTTTCGGTTTCAAGTGCTCAGATGCACGAGATTGTCGAGGGAATTAAGGAAAGTGGTGTTCGCTTCTTGTGGGTAACACGCGGTGATACTTCTCGATTCAAAGATGGCATTGGTGAACTGGGATTCCTTGTATCTTGGTGTGACCAGTTAAAGGTCTTGTGTCATCCTTCAGTTGGGGGATTTTGGACACATTGCGGTTGGAATTCTACCTCTGAAGGGATGTATGCTGGTGTTCCGATGCTCACTTGTCCAATATTTTGGGATCAGTTATGTAATAGTAAGTTAATAGTGAAAGATTTGAGGATTGGTTGGAGGGTTATAAGGAATGATCTGGTAGAAAGTTTGGTCACAAGACAAGAAATAGCAGCACTAGTGGGAAAATTTATGGACCACAACAGCGAAGAGCGCAAGGAGATGGTTGAAAGATCAAAAAAGTTTAAAGATATCTTTCGCAGTGCAACTGTAAAAGGAGGCTCAGCTGCTTCTGATCTTGATGCTTTCATCAACCACATTTCAGGACTCTCCAGTAGAGTATAAACGATTAGAGGCTGATACAAGATTGTAAACAACTAGTTTTTGTAGCTGAAAAGACTGTTCTTGTTTAGCAAAATAGTGGATTGAGGTCATGATCAACACTTTGTTCTGGTTAGATTTCATTTCTTCCCTATTAATCAACACTTGTAACGTACTATCTATAGACTATAAAAAGAATTTTGTATTTTAGCAGTTCTGTTACGCTGACACTTTATTCAGTCTGTTTCTGTAATCCGTTTCTTGTTGATTCTCATCTGATAGATTATGGTAGCTTTGTTTTGATTGCCTGGAAATATATCATCGCACTGAGTTAAACTTTGCCTAACAAGATGGTATAAAAACTATGTTGATCTCTTTTCCCTTTTTCATTCAGCTGAGCTCCCCATGGTAAACATACATCGAGTAAGCTGCTGCAGCACTTGAAAAGAATAATAATCAGATCAGCTGGTAGTTCACAAACACAGTTCAGTTCTAACTCTGCAATAATCTGAGAAACATTTCAGAAGAATATATACAGTTCATGATGGTCAGAACATAAATTTTTCACTGACGCAGGGGCATGCTTAGGATGACTTGTTCATTGGATCTTCAGCCAAGGAATTTTAGGTGAGTTTGACAACTTCACCAACAAGAACAGTAATGTCGTCTAGTTTCCCCCCTGCACAATACACAAGGACATTTTAAGCCGCATCATCATACTAGATGATAATAGTTGCCAAAAAGCAAAGACAAGCGATCATTACCTGTTAGCTTCATCCCTAGCAACTTCTTCCAATCTGGCACATCGATACCCTGTGCGCAGGTAACCATTAACGCAATTAACCAAGCGGCGTGAAGGAGTAACAACCAGAACTCATGGTTTAAAGCAACAGGTTTACCTTGGTCCGGGCTTCTGACGAATAAGGGGAATCAAAACTTGAGTCCGTTGAATGATCTCTAGCTAACCTAGCTAATGCCTTGGCTAGCATAAGGAAATCCTACTAAGTTAGAGAATTACTGCGGTTTGTTCTGAAACCAAATGTTTAAACAAAAAGTAGGGAGGAACTACCAATTTCAGAAACATCATTGCTGCTGGCAACAGTGGATGCAATTTCCCGATCATAAACATTGTCGAAAAGCCCATCTGATCCCATCACTACTATGTCTCCCTCCATCAATTTTACACTGCTGACCTGTGTATATGGAAAATGACTTAACCACATAGATATGTTTTCTTCCAGGCGAAAAAGTTTACTTCTTAGATATGCCGGCCTGGTCGCCTGTCAGCCTATCAACTTCCTACTAGTTATAACAGATGTCCAATAATATATGACCAGCAGTATGTACCAGCGGATATTTAAGGCACAAAACATACGATAGAGGAACTCGGCTGGCTACAAGATGGCAAAAGCAAGGCAATCAACGTACCATAGCATCAAGATACGTTTGAGTAGGAACCTCTGAGCTCAATTGATAAGGACAATCGAAGTAGTGTTCTTGAGGGCAGGTTGAAAACATTACTTGTCCTGCAAGATCACTCAGCCATGGAGTTTGTTAACCGTAAATATACTCAAGAACTTTTAATGGAGAAAAGACAATCATTAAGGGAAAAGAATAATCACACATGGTGTCACCTTTGCGAATGACTCGTAGTCCACAGTCTCCAACATTTGCTATCTTGAGAATTCCACTTTTCTCCATCATAGCAACAATTCTGCGTGTTAGGACAGAGAGGAAGGAACAAGCTGAGAGGTTTCGACAACTACAGATAGCCCCACATGCCTATGTTGTAAAATAAACCTACACTGTAGCTGAACCTTTTGAAGAGGTTGCAGCATGAGCCTTCCTCAACAGAACCTGTGGATCATAATTCACCTGTTGGACACAAATTTACCTGCGTGTAAGTCAGACAACAACATATGCTCTCAAAATTTATTGATAAGTAACAAGAGTTTCAATGAACAGCTTGAACTCAAAGATCGAAACCTCCAGCCCCATCTTGTAATGCAGGGTGTTTCCCTTTGGGTTTTCGGCCATATTTTTCTCCTTCTTGGTTCTTTGGGATGGGATGTGGGGGTTTAAAAAATGGATACTGGTACTACAGGAAGTGTTTGAGATAGAAATGTTATTACCTCTGTGTCCTCTACCACAGAGGAAGCATGAGCCATCAGCTCCCTTGAAAATAGTGCAGGATCAATATTCTGTTCAGCCCACCTGTGGCAAAAAAAATCAGCAATGACAGATAGGAATGACACCCAAGCAGTTTGGAGGTTCACAACTGAACTCTTTTACCAACATAAAGACGGAAATTATGCATTGAGCAATGAGCAATATAAATTTAAGGGGAATATGAATGCATAGAAAACATTAATCTGAATATGAGAGTTCAGCATCTCTTGCCCGAATCAGTACAGAAAATAACCAATTATCGAAAATAAGCAGTAGAGAACCAGAATTAGTTATAGAGGCCATCATCAAAATAAGACTATAATGCGTAATCTTGTATTCACGGTTAGAGTTCTTATGACATTTGAAGATTAAACGTACCCGGATACACCATCTGCGACAGCCATAGCTCCACCTGAATAGCTACTGACGAAAAAAGAATCTTCCCCTCCCCTTTCAATCTTGAAGAAGCGAATTGTGAAAGGCAGCACCACAAAAAATAAAAGAGGCACACAGTTAATGATCTGTAGAACTATCTAATCTCCCAAACTTCTGTGCTGCCAAAAGTAATCCAACACAATAGACCATAAAGTCTTGTTTTCATCAGAAACATAGTATGTAGAGCATATAGGCTAGTAGGAAGTAATGATCAGCCTGGCGCTTACCTTATCTGGGTGAGGTATCATATGTATTCCAACAGAAAGTGACATCTCTGACCTACAATCATCAGAAACTAAACTCAAAGTGCTCCACTGTGTTATGTATTTAACATACTCAGTACAGTAAGTCTTAGAACCATAAACTGCTGACATTTTCACAGTGTAAATGATCCTCTAAGGCCAACCTATTCGAGAGCTAATTAGCGCGAACACAACAACCATATCCTGTTAGGCAATATATGGTCTTAGGAGTTCCAGACTAAATGCTCAGTAGAAAGAGTTGATCAAAACTCACTTATTTTGTTGGACAAGATTGTCAGAAACTACTCATTAACATATTATGAATCAAAGAAAGCACAAAGTGGAAAGAAATGAAACAAAAGGGTGCATGAGTGGTTACTTGATTGGCTGAGTCACTTGAGATGAAGCAGCAGCTGCAGCAACTGGAAGCCAAGTTATCCTACTGCCTAATGATAATTTAGTAGGTGATAAAAATGAGCTCACCATTATTCTTTGAGGTTGGTATATTGAACAAGACCTCACAACAACACCCACCATTTCTTCTTAGCTTTGTTTCCTTCTGTCACAAACTCTCAACTCACCCATAATCTGTGGTAGTTTGTGCTGCTAGTCTGCTACCCTGTACCTGAAGATTAATTAATATTCAGTACTAAATTAAAGTCATCAAGCACCAGTGGTCTAGTGGTAGAATAGTACCCTGCCACGGTACAGACCCGGGTTCGATTCCCGGCTGGTGCACATTTGCTTTTTTAATCTTTAACAAAAACTTGCATGAGGCCGTCTAGCTTCACATGAGCTTTATAAAGTTTTTATGTGAGCAATTACAATATTACTTCGGATTTTGGGAGCTAATCAATAACTCACCCTTATATTTTAAAGACTCGATTTAGCTTATAAACTCTATTATCTTGAATTTTGAGAGCTCGTCAAAAACTCACCCTTATATGTTACGGATAACGTATAATTATCAAAATGTTATTGAAAAAGAAAATCAATTTTAATGATATATACTTATTAGAAAGCATCGAGAAATACTCTTTATCATAATAGTAAAAGGGACAATGCTAGCCAACAAAGAGATGTACTCCTTATATCTCTATTTGATTTAAACTCGAAGGAAGTTTGGGTTGGTATAGCTTATAAAAGCTCGACTACTTTTATCATAAAAATAGACGGTCTTTTGTAAGATTTCGGGTATAACTATATGAGACTAAGTATAAAAACTTGATCTTCCACTTCCGCTAAAAATCTGAGCAATCTAAGAACAATGAATGCTGCTTCCATCTCCAGAAACTCCAACGACATGATTACAGGTAAATTTCCCCTAAACCATTCATTTATATGTTAATCAATTACAATTGATAAATCTTAATCGTCTGTTAATTAATAAATCTCAACATTATTTATGAATTGTAGATAACGCCGGAGACAGTGATTCCGACACAAACTCCGACGAAATACCCGACTATTACCAGCCAATCACCTCACTTGACGGCGAAGAAAGTGAGCCGAATTCCAACGGATTTCACACCGTTGATCAGCTCAACGGCCAGGATCATCCAGCTGATGTAGCTGAGAATGGGGTGAGAAGGCTGCATCTAAGTGACAGTGACGAGGAGAGAGAAAATGAGGATGAGGAAGAAGAGGAGGAGATGGAGAGAAGAGTGGAGTTGGAGTCTGCGGCGAGGAGAGCGTTTGAGGAAGACGAGAGCCGCAGGCACGCCCCGCTGTCGTCGGAGAATGCGAGTAGAGTGATCGAGGCTATGCGTGGTGTTTCGTTTGCTGGATTGGCGCCTGATTGGGCTGGCGATGTTCCGGAGGAGCGTTGGATCGATCAGCTGCGGCGGCTGCGACAGCTGCCGAGTTCTACTGCTTGATGGAGGGAGGAGGGAGATTGTTTCTTTGTGTTAAGATTCAGTTCTGCTTGTAATGCTAATATATTTCGAATATGTGATCATATATTCATATGACTTAGTTGTCATTTTTGAAGGAATATTGTTGTTATTGTTGAGGCATTATGATTTCGACTGTTGTTTTACAAGCAGGAAACTGTTGTTCTTTATTTTTGTTGCTTCAAATCAAGTTGGATACAAAGTAAGGTTTACAATCGGAATGCTAACTAGGATCTTGAACATAAAAGAGCTAATCTGACAACTGTTACATCTCAAAAAATTGTAAATCTACTGCCGGTCATGTGTCTGTAGTTCGTAAATGGACATTGGATGAAATGTTTGTGCAATGCTGCAAGTATTTCATGCGGCGATGTTCTCAATCTCAGCGGCTTTGTCGATTCTCTTGATGATGCCGGCAATGACCTGATTAATCACCAAGAAACAGCAAATGATCTATAACCTTAGTAATTAAGAGAACTTAAACGATAGGCAATTTACGACCAAGAGATATACATACCTTTCCAGGTCCCAACTCATAGCTCTTCTTCAATCCTTTGTTTAGAAGAGTCTTCAGTGTCGTCTCCCATTGAACGGGGGAAGTCACCTGTAATGTATGAGCTTATCAACTTATGTTTGCAGCTAATAATATTCGCATTTCGAAAGTGTCATAAGGCATTAGGTATGAACTAGTTTACCTGTTGTGCCAAGATCTTTCTTATTGTATCGGGATCAGCATGGGGCTGTGCGTCAACGTTTGATATAACTGGTATGCGTGGTGTCCTGATCTCTGTTGCAGCCAATGTGGCTTCTAATCTTGAGACAGCTGGTTCCATGAATCTGGTGTGAAAAGCACCAGCAACTGCCAATCGAACCTGGAGGAAGGTCGAGGATGGATGTTAGGTTTCTAGAGGCTTAGATGCAACACAAATTCACAGGCAGATGTTAAGAAATCGTCATTATTATACCGTCATCCGGGCCTTGAAGGATTTTGCCTTGGCTTCCACTGCCTCAATCCCTTTTACACCTCCAGACACAGCATAATTTCCCTGTCCAAGTGAAGGTCATTTGCTTTGAACTGTGTTCAGATAATCAGTTGTGTTAGCATAAGAGGTAGGTCTAGAGGGAGCTTACAGGGCAGAGGAAATTTGCTATTTGCACTCTTTCATCTTCGGAAACTTCTTCATTGGCAGCATCACACAAATTTTGCACCTTCTCTGCGTCTAGACCAATGACACTAACCATGGCACTCTTTGCAGCATCAGAGGCAGCCTACAACCAGAAGTGAAGCATAATTAAGCTACTTGTTCGTTCTTCTTAGAATCAAGATCCAACCTTAGGTAAATAGGTAATTTACTTGCATAGCTTCACCCCTTAGCTTCACCAGTTTTAGTCCATCCTCGAAGCTTCAAGAAAGCAAACACAGCCGACTTAATGAGTAAAGAAGATTACATGAAATAAGGGTTTCCCCACTGCAAGGTCGGCTTTCAATCTCGGAAAAATGTGGTTTCTAACGTTGCATAAATCACATGCCAAGATGACAGGCAAACATCTAACCACAATTTTAGTCATAAATGGGTCCGAATACCTATGGAGTACTTCATTTTAGAAGGGCAAAGAATTGTCGAAATAAACCACTTAAAGCAATTATGAGCAGTTAATTTTTTCAGTAGTAATCAGTTTTATAACTTACAACTCTTAATTATTATAAAAGCACAAGAGGGCAGCCTATGCGTGGATTTTGAATGTAATCACAAGGAAAGTCATCCCACGGTGATTCTCAACACACCTGAAAGCTCCAGCAAATGCTAAAGCAGTGTACTCTCCCAAACTCAGACCACATGTGACATCGACGGAATCAATAATCTGCTGACCTCCCTCACGAGCACGCAATATCTCGACAGCAGCCAAGCTTGTGACATATATAGCCGGCTGCAGAGAACACACAATTTAACTCATGTCGGTGCACAGTGTCCTCAAATGCAGTATATAGCAAACATATTCGCTTCATCTCGCTTCAAAATCAATAGACACTCAGGAACTGAAAATAGGTTGAGAGCATGTCTTTTCTACTTTTTCACAATAAATAAGGATTCAAATAACAGGCAAGGGTTTCTAATATCCACTACCAATTTACCGTTTCATCAAAGACTGACCTTGGGCTCTATCAAAGCAGGCAAACCAAAACCATGGTAAAAGAATCACATTTACTCACGCAATTTAGGAAAAAGGCATAATCTTCAATCAGCTAAACACTGTGTTCTTAATAGATGAACAAAAACTGAACTACTAAACATATTACTATCCCTTCCAACACAAGTGCAAATTACGCAATTCTAAAATACAGAAGAGAGGATATTATGTACCTGGCTTAATACAGTTGAATTAAGCTTTTCCTTAGGTCCATTGATGCAAATATCCAAAAGATCAAACCTTCACAAATATTCACAGAAATCAATCACACATCCCATTTCCCCTTACAAACGATCAATCTTAGCTTCAATAGAGCACCAAAACTTCGAAATTCACACAACCCAACAAACAGAACAATCTCAATTAATCATACCCAAGAATGTCATTAGCTTTCTTGAACAATGTTGCAGCAGCCGGCACATTCTGAGCTTCTCCACCCATTCCCACAGCTTGTGCACCCTACAAATTCCATCATCTCCACAAATTAACATAAACCCAGCAAAAAGTCGTGTATGACACCTAATTTTAATTAGACCGTCTTAAAGTGATCAAATTTTGGCTTAAAGTGAGCACATTTTGGCTTAAAGTGTTCACTTTTTTACCCTCTCAATAAAACGTGACCACTTTAACTCAATTTGCGACTACTTAAGTTAAAATTAGACCGTCTCTTCTCTTCGCGTAAACCCAACATAAATCACCAATCATAGTAAACAAATTCTAACAAAGAATGCACCTTTAATCATGATCAGCTAGAATGATAAAGAAAACAGACCTGACCAGGGAACAAGAAAGCAGAAGTGGGCTTATAATCAGAGAACAAAGCATCATTAACACTAGCTGCAGTTTGAGATCCAACAGACACACTCATGAACACCCTACCACCATCCATACTCCTGGGTTTAAATCTTTGAACATTATTCTTAAACCCAACAAAGTTGGAAGCTTTAGTGCAGTCAAAAGACAGGGTCTTGACGGAAAAAGAAGGGGCAACAAGGGAAGAAGTGCTCATTTTGGAGAGAGTGTGGGAGGAATGATGACACAAGTGTGAAAGACTTGGCATTCAGGTTGTGTTTGGTCTTTTATATGTGCTTTATCTGCGGAGTTTACTAGGCTTTACTATGCAACTGAAAATAAAGTACAGTCTGTATGTATGTATGTATGTTAGTTGTAGATTTGGTTTGACATCCAAACATAGCAGCTGAGCTTGTCTTTTACTTGTGTTTTCTTCTTTTCTGCTAAATATGGTGTGATTAAATTTGTATAGATTGGAGCCTACATCCATTTTAGTAAAATTGTTAGCTTAAAAAAAAATTAGGAATGTTGAATCATTAATTTGTTAGCTTGTTTGAATCTCTAGGATGATTATTTGTATTGAGCGATGGTATAAGGCGTGGACATTCAGTTAAAGGCCGAAATATGATTATCAGCAAAGGAGAGTACTTATCATTCATGTGAATAAAATACGCATAAGCTCCAACTACTCGTAGGGACTAATGTGGTAGGTAATGGTCATTTTTAACACATTTTTGAAGAAGGAAAAAACGAAAAATTGGTACCTAGAAGGCCAATTTCGTGAACTATGAGTCACACCGAAACCTCTTTTACAACACCGACTCGTAATTTGACGAAAACTAATAGGATGCATTTTTCAATATTGTTTTTTGGGATAACGACCTATAAATCAAGTAATAAACAAATGAAGCACACAATAGCACATTCATAGTCCGAGATTGAGACAAGGATAATCTTATACGTCAAACATTGTTGGAGTAACTTTCAAGAACTCACTTTCAAAAAAAAAAAAAAAAAAAAGAACTTTCAAGAACTCTGAAATAAAAAAGTTCCAACAAAAAATTAACAAAGATAGTTTACGATTAGCCATGTAAGAAAGTTGCATGTTTCACAGTTCAGACAATACTCTTGCTTTTACACGCTAGAAATCTGGATTCGTGAGTGTTTCAGACTCTTGATCACTCGTTCCAAAGAGAGGGAACATGTGATCTTGCATCAGTGAAATTGCGTGATGACAGACTCTTCCAGGGTTTATGCGAATGCTATCTCATTGCGGAAGTCGTCACTTTTTCAGAGTACCTGACAGGATTACAATGTACTCAAAATCTACTATGTGATTTGTCAACAGATCAAGAGAAAAGGCCATAGATAAATTTTATATCTACAACTGTGTATCAATGAAGTATCTAATACTATACATTTTTCAGAAAAATACAGGACTCTACGGAGGAGAGGATATGCAACTTCCGCAGATGGTGTGTAGCTTGTCTCAGTCATCCTCCACCAGACAATCAAACATTTCACTTGAAGGGAAAAGAGAAAATTGGTATATATATTAATGGCTCAGTATCAACAGGCTAGGCCGAATCAATCATATTACTATCAACGCAAGGCAACTTATGCGTCCAAATGTATCTTCGTAACATATGCGTCCAAATGTATCTTCCTACATGACTTGGGTTGCCGTACTTGGGACCTGTCCTGGGAATGCTGCTGCGTCAGAGCATACTAAATTTTCCAATGAACCAAAGGGTCATTCAGAACATAAAATGCGTCCTCAATTGGCTCAGATTTTAACAATG
The DNA here is from genome assembly GCA_901111285.1 of Corrigiola litoralis. Taxonomy (NCBI): domain Eukaryota; kingdom Viridiplantae; phylum Streptophyta; class Magnoliopsida; order Caryophyllales; family Caryophyllaceae; genus Corrigiola; species Corrigiola litoralis. The sequence goes on along the minus strand of CAAKMY010035346.1, from coordinate 13,620 downwards.
ATCGCCATTCTATCTCCTCTGTTGTCTAATTGCTATGAGTGGGCTGCTAAACATATCTGAGAACCTGTAGTTCACTGGACGCATCTCCATTGCCTCTAATTGCTCTGGCAATGTTGTCTTTTATTTCGAGAACCTGGCACAAGAATCAAGAATGAATGAACAGCAACAAGACTGTCATTCAAGAAGATTTATAGCTGGCTCCACGCAGAAAGAAGACATACTATAATAAAACCAAGACTATCTTGATTCTTGACCAATTAATCCAAAATGAAAGTAGGATTAGCCGAATTCACAATAATTTTATGGCAAAAAACTACATCATGAAGTCATACGTAAACCCAAAGAATATTTATTGACATACCTCCGGTCTTGAATCAAGAACTCCACTCGACATCCCTACATCAATGCGCCAAATGCTACAATTGTATTCACTGCAAATTCGGAAAGTATCGTTTTTTCTGAGAAATCATCTCAATCATGCAGAAGAAATGCTCAGAACCTTTATAATGATAGTATGATACATACCAATTTACACCTGCAGTCTGAGGAGTATGACCCACCACCATGGCCTTAGCTCCTATAGCTTGTAGTGTTTCTTGAAGAATGGTGTGGATCTGATAACAAAAAGAAGTCAATAAAAACATACTATAATACAGTTGGCATCACATCCAAATTTTCCAAGAAACAACAATGCATATAAGTCTGTGCAGCATATATTGCCAAGACGAATCAAGAGACTGCTTGCCTGATTTATCTGATAGTCCTCCAACTCAGAAGCGTCTCTCGAGTACAAACGGTTCCAAACAACACTGTCATAGCCCCTAGTGGCTAGGAAAGGGATTGGGGCTGTGGCATCCCTCTCATGCTCAGCTCTCATCCAACGAGATACCTCACTGTTCATCCTCTCTAACCCGTAACCAACTGAAGAAGTATCAAAACTCAATTAGTTTTCCGGAGTATCAAATTTTAAGCAATTTCAAGAAATTATAGCCAAAATAAAATGAAATTCGCAAATGGAATTTGCACTACCGTGATGAGGAAGAAGTCCACCATGACAAAAGACCCAGTCGTTGACTTGAAGAACAACGGGATGCCGTGCTAATTCGCGAGCAAGTGGGCCTCCAGGTTGGAGAAGGACTGACCGGGCAATAACTCCCCTCTGCCTCTGTCCTAATAAGTGTTGTTCACAATACCGTCAAAACATAGAATGGATCTTGAACTGATTTTTTAATCACCTCCCCTTATCTCTCAGAAGCTCATGATTTCTATTTGCTTCAGAAAGCTCGATTGCCAGGTCTAACTTATGACATTTAAAAGTTACCTCACTTCAGCCAAAAAAAAAATGTTTATACTGCCTTCTAAATAGTTATCAGTTTTTTTCCTCCAAGGACAGGCAAATATCATATCCAAAACTAAGGTAAAAAGAAAGTACTGATTAAATGTTTCTCATTCTTCTCACAAGGTATGCTGAAAAAAACACATTTGATGACGAAAAAAAAAAGGACAGCCTCCTTACCTTGACAAGGTCCCATGGACCCCAATGGTTCTGAGTTTTTCTACGATCTTCTTTCCACCTTGCTGCTACATCAATCCAGTTGACAAAAGCGTCTTCCCAATTGTGATCACACTCACCCAGGTATTCCAGGAAGTCGGTGCACTCATCAAATCCCCCAGAATCAACATATCTAAAATCACCTTCTACATTCATGGTTTCATGATTTCCATTAACCTATTTGAGAAAAAGTAAGGCTTTATTGGCAGGGACTGAAGAAAATTTGTCTCTACCAAAGCTAAATCTTTTACAATTGTCATTTGGGGGGCGTAGAGGGGAGGATGTCAAGTTCTGCAGGATTTTTTACAAAGGCATACTGAATAGGTGAGGAAGTAATATGATGTTCATAGCAAACCTGGAAGACAGCTCCTCCTTCCGCTCTTGCCTGTATATCCAGTGACCGCAACAATGACAAGATTGCAATTTCATCCTCCCCTCGATCAAGTATATCCCCTAGCTGAATCAGAACCTGTGCCACATAGCAAGAAGCTAGCATGAGAGATTCGCTAAGATTAAGAGGGATTTACCCAATCAATTAAAACAAGATCATGAACCAGTTCAGACGTGCATTGCTCTCCCTTACAATAGCAAAGGTGCTGTTTAATTAGACCTTTGCAACAAGAGGCATCACAGGGCTGCTTTCCATGAAAAACAAGAAGTCCATAAATATTTACCGTGAAACAGACATATTTTATAACCATTGCACTCCATCAATAAAGTTTTCTTTTCTTCTCGCCTTAGATTTACTATTTTTATAACTCTAAGAACACGCCGTCTTACAAACCAGTCATATTGATTCTGCCAAAAGGTCTCCTTTTATCAAAGCATACAGAACAGTCCAGAATAGGCCAACAAAATTTCCACACAGATAGTGAGTATGGTACAGGTTCAATCACCCTACTGCAACAACTACCTCAGTGAAGCAAAGTAACCTTTGTTTTGACAGCAACCAACCTAACAACCTAAGGTCGACACTAGCCTGCATAAGTTCTCTTATATGTTGCCTTTCATGCATTACCGACAGAAGCAGAAATCCAGAGAAGCATACTTTTAAAGAAGACATATCTGACAACCTGTCCTCTTGTTATGATAGAACTTATGACGTTCATACCCTATTATAGGCTCATCAAGCAAAAATTCAAAATAAGGGGAGCTAATTACTGCAAGATTGGTAGAAAAGCTGTAACACATTGACATCCATGTATTATAATTCATCAAGAAAATTGAACTTGCATAAAGTGTTCATATGAAGACAGGGCATACCGTCTCACCACCAGTCCACAAGTCTCGACCATCTGAACTCAAGACTCCAGCCATGTTGAGCGCCCATCTAGCCTTGGACAGATCTCCATGCAAATCCCCAACTAAACATCACACACAATCCCAAAAAGCAAAAAAAAAAAAAAAAAAAGCTTCAGGATTAAGTCATACATGAGACAACAATACAGGTTGAACTAGGCTTTAAAGGAGAACTCTTTCCAATGTCAACAATGCAAGCAAATAACAACCTTTATGTCTATGCAGTCACTAGCGGAGTTGGACTGCTATTATGTCAATGAAACTCGGCCTATTTAGAAAGGTGTCTTTCACCCCTGAGCACTTGGATCAACTATTAAGGGGTTGTACCAGCTTAACGAGACGTCTCGACTCTCGAATTCGAAACCCTCGACATGCACAAATGTTAAAACTTGGGAGGTACACTGGTAGAGCTTTGCCGCCCTTATGATCCTCACAACTAGAATCTCGACTAAATTGGAATGTGCAAACCAAAATCATTGTCATTAATTCCTTCCCCTTTCATATCTAAAAACACAACGCTTTCTTCTTTTAGCTTCATAGAAGGCACAAAGATAAATGATGCAACAAGTTTAGAGCCCAAGCTCCTAAAAGTCTAAAACAACCGAAGTCAGAACTTTACCAACCATATTGTCTCAACACCCTTAATCCCCTCTCCACAAATTATTAAAAGAGACTGTTTAACAGACACGGTCACGAATTCATCTAAAGTGGTCTGGTCACTGTTATTAACATTCTAAAAATGTGACCACTTCAAACCAAAAGGCGAGTACTTTAAGACATAAAATTAGACCGTCTCATACAAGACTTACCAGCTCCCCAAATATAATACTTTCAGACTAAAAACGCAAATGTCTATAAGGCAATCCACCAAAGAACATTTTCCTCAACAATCTAACCACATTTCTCCACCAAATGTAACAAACATAACCACATGCATATAACAACAATGAAGTAGTCCTAGGAAACTCCCCTTCAAATATCAAAAAATTTCTTACAAAACTTCAACTCCATAATCAAAACATCAAAAATACTAGTAACAATATAAATGGCCAAAAAACAATACAACCCAAATTCAGATAATAAAAAACAGCTGACAACCAAACACAATGGATAAAAGAGGAAACAAACCAGCAATGATACGGCGAGCAGGAGCATGAACAAAAGTAGGAGGGTTGCCACTCACAATGATTGGCTTCTTCACACTAACTACACTACTACTATGACTTTCTGGGTTTTTAATGTTTTGAGAAAAGGACAAGTTGGAGGGAAAAGTAGTTGACAATGGGTTGTTCAAGCATAACGAAGCCATTTTTTCTTACACTTGTTATTCACCACCTTTCTCCTCCACATAATAATATCAGTCACATAACATTGATATGCTCTAACTTATGAGCTGATGATTATGATGATGAAGGTCAACATTTTACTGTAACCACTCTTTTTTGTTTTTGTCAAATTTGTGTGAGCCACAAATGTTTTGATCATGGCATCTTCAATTTTTGGTTGAATGCAATAATATTCTGATGCCTTTGTAGTTTGTTGTTGAGTTGGAAAGTCTCACTAATTATGGGCTTTTACTGTCAAATCGGACTGGACTGCTCTTCCAAGTTGTAACCCACTTTATATCTGGATTCGTTCACTAGCGCGAAATAGGAAGAGAACTGCTCAAGTATATATGATCTATATTTGTCACCATGAAAAAAAAATTTATAGAATCATATTATCATAGTTTTTTTTTTTTTGGTCGATGACGTGCGCATAAAGTCGCTGATAAAAATCGAACTCCTAATTTCATGATTGGCCGAGTGGGGTAAGAGAGCTCTACCACTTGAGCTAGTTCTTTACTTTCATACTATCATAGTAACAACTAACAACAATGAATATGCTAGGCATCAAATGAGCTACGTACATCACATATACTAGGAGTTCTCCCACCTGAATGATTCCATGAGTAATAAATTTGGGAGAAGACTGGACTTGGTAGTATACACTATACATGCTACAGCACCATGTTACAAAAGTTTTTGTGAAGAATTGAAGATTATCTCTTTTGATATTCCCCCTCAAAGTCTTCGCATATCATGTTACAGACTTACAGCAGTCACGTCAAGTTTTAGCAAGCTAGTTCATTTAAATACCTTCCGATTTTGGTTTCTCAATAAGTTCACAAAGGACAGAGTCCAATCCTACCATTTTTGTGTTAGGGCTTTCATTGGGCCCTTAGCTTTTGATGTATCGGTCCAATTACTTTTGGAACTTAGCTCAAGCCTTGTCATTCAGGGATCAAAAGGATGAAAACTTCACATGCTATGCCCCTACTACTACCTAGTATTGAAAGGTAGAGTGATACACTGATACTCCATTACTCCGTATGGCAAACACAAATTACTTTGAACTCAAATATTCGTATATCTATACCCATAGTTAAACTATCACCCCCAACCGCCCCTCCTCCCAACAAAAAATGATTGTATATATGTAGTCTAGAACTACGGTATTTCAATCCCGTTGATCCCATTTAGAACAACAAAGGAGTATCAATTAGCTCAATTGTTAAAATTGTGTGCCATGCCCACAACGTGGATTGAAATCTCATCTGTATCGGCTTTTAATCTTTTATTCCTTTTTTATGAACCAAACTAGTAGACTTCTAATATACATATAGACTTTATTTACAAGATGACATGACTGGTTATCATATATGGTTGCAAAACAGCGACCATCACTTGCCCGCAACAACAAATAAGTAGCGGATGTCTAGGCTAGTCGCAATGTAGTTGCTTAATAGCGATTTTTTTGAAAAAGGGTCATAACTAGTGATTAGCGGCAAAAGTTTATACAAGTATACGACCAACAATTTATAATCGTAATTGGTCGCAACTTGCAAGTTTTGGAGTATCAACCGTTTAGAGGAATATTGCGACTATTTTCGACGATTGCAATTTACTAGTAGCTTATTTCTTGTAGTGAGACCTACTACCTAAGTACATTGTATGCTAGCCAGTAAATAAACACCTAACTACCGAGCCAAAGAGCAATAATAGCAAGAAGAATTTCTAATGGACAGTAGTAACATAGCAGTACAGTATAGTCCGAGGCTAAAACATGTAGAATGGGGCCAAAAAAGTGGCAAAAGCTAGAAGGATATTACTCCTATAGTCGCTATAGAACTTCAAGTCAGGGAATTGTCAAAGACTAACAGCCGAGATGACAAAAATACCCTGAATAATGTTTGTCCTGATTGAGAAATCCGTGAATCAATAAGAGGGCGCAGAAGAAACGCCTCGATTTCTTCGAGGGCCTTGTGGAGTTGTGGGGGTCCGGGCTACGTACGTCTTTGTGTTATTAGTACGTTACCCTTGAGGGTCAGTGACCTTATCTGTGACATTGCTGCCTCAACCTTAATGAAGTGAATAACTCCATGTAGATACTGGTCAGCGTATGATATGAGCCATGAGGGCATGGCAGAAGAGCAGTGAAAGGAGAAGAGGAGAGAGAAAAGTGAGTGGGGAATGCCATGGTCACTGGTCAGCGTAGGAAGGACGGGATAGTCCAAGTGCCGAGGCATCCCTCTGAGTCAGAGCTACCCACCCCCGAAGACTCCAACGTACTAGACTTTAGAGTTTATACAATAGAATGAATGTCACTGTCTTCTACCCTTGATTGTACACAAGAGGATTGATTTTAGATGTCAATTTAGTGTTTTATATAAATTAAACATTATTAGAGACGAGTAAATAGATGTTCCAAGACAGAACAAATAAATCAAGAATATCAATATATACTAATAGGTGATCAAATTGTGAAAATACATCTTATCGTATTATGATCAAAACATCTACTCCACTATTCAACACTACGTACTCCGTACTTGCTAACTAGACATAGTTACATATTAAAAGCCTTCAAGTTTAGACTAGCTATGTAGTATAGGCTTACCACATGCTGCAATGTTGGAGAACTTGGCAATGTCACTGGTGAGTCCTTTTCCATTCTTACATATACTTAGGGCACTTGTTTCAATAAAGTCTACTAACTATGAATATATTAGTTCTAAATACTTGTAAGAAGTAAGGTTGGCTCAATGTTTTGAGTACATAAATATCATGTACCCGCGAAAAATCCTTAGGTAGTTTTACCTATTCGCCTCAATTAGTTTTGTCATTGAGTTCTACCATCGTCTATTTGTAAGGATTATTTCTTAAGTTAAAATTGTCAAGTCATATTACAGTAAGACGAGAGAACTTCTAGTTGTAGTGCAAGGTGATCACAAGGGTGTGCATCAATCATTCTCAAATGCAATACACCATTTGTATCATTAATAATGTATAGGTCACGAGTATTAATGATAAAGTTCGGGATATTTTTTTTACAATAGACAGGTTGAACATTAAATCATTAGGCCAATATTCTTCGTAGTAAATATTATTAATCAATGTAATATAATTAAGTGGCTTATAATTTTTTAAATCCCACAATCTAGCTAGTTTCATGCATGTACTTCATAAATAGAGAATGTGTAAAATGTACGTAATGAAGAAGAGGCATCACGATACACGAAGAATTCAAATAAACTGTAAGCTGTTATCCGCTGTTTGTATACTACAAGATTTGTATTACCAAGTAAGCTGAGTGCCACTTGATCATCAGTCCGACAAGATGAGTAAAATTAGGGTTATCAGCTGGCAGTATAATGGCTTTTAGGATTTGGTTTTCGAATTAGTGTACACACTAATACACCCACCCACCACAATCGTGCTCAAAATCCCCCGTATTCCAAGAGCGTACAGAGCCACTTACGTAGCGTAGTCGGCACTCGGCAGGCGAATTATTCAGTGAAGATAGACTACTATTAAAATACCACCTTTTGTTTTCCAAAATCAATAAAAGAGATTTCTTACATATTTGGTAAGTTTACTCGTGCTACCCCTGGGCGTACCATTATAAATACACACTCCCTTTCCCCACCATCCCCCACTTAATAGGGCTTAGCTTGCTATTTCAGTAGTATTTCTCCTCCATATGTCTACTGAAGCTTTTCTTCTTGCTAGAAAGTATGGAAGAATCTGTAAAGCTCAGGAGGGATAGCGCCATGAGATATATATTTCTAGTTGCACCATTTAATAAGCTTAGCAAAACACTTACTTATAACTTATAAGGATGTCTTAATTGCTTATAACATAAATGGTCGAATATTTAGTGGCGCTATCCATCCTGAGTCTCATGGGTTCTTCTTACTATGAAAATATACAGCATATCATCATCTCTTGGGTTCTATGGCCGTTCAAAAAGAAGCCTATCTAGGTACGTTTACCATTAACTCACACTAACTTTTTCTTTCTGTTAACCTCCTCTTCTGACTGCTTATAAGATTAATGGCTCCATAAATTTGTAGAAACAGACTTGATCTTAATAACCATTTTCTTTAATAGATTAAGACGATATATCACTGTTAAAATAATTACATGAAGTCATTTATCTTGTACGAAGTACTTTGCTTGGTACTATATAATATTATAATGTCCGGTTAAACTTTTATATATATGCAGATAATGGCGCCATATCCTTACTAACCTCAAGGCATTTATCTTGTTCTCTTGCTGGCTTATTCAAGTTTTGTAAATTGTAATCCGTCTAAAGCTAAATTTCTTAGATTTGAAGGTTCACGATTTGATACTACGTACGGAGTTAGATAGAGCTAGGGTTTTCTAATTAATGACCAACTCATGGTTATCAAAGGGGGGATTATAATGGATCTAGCCATCTAGGTTGAAGTTACGAAAGTATAGCCGGAGCATTACAGAACGCCTTTACAATACAATCAATGATTTTCAATGGCTCCAATGGGTGGTTTTAGTCATATTGTTTCTGACCCCTCAAGTCCATCAGCAGTAATCAGTAAAGTCAGTACTCGTCTATTATATCTCTTACAGCTCCATCACACAGCTTGCACGGTTTAAAGGATTATTAATTGGTAGCTAGCGATAGCTAATTAAGAGTAATCAACATACAATTAAGTGTTATGTATCCTTATGATAGATGGATAAACCTTCATTTAACATGCAAGTAAAGCTAGTGCCTTCTTTAAAACAAAAAAAAAAAAAGTAAGCTAGCTAGTGCCTAGTATATGGAGTAGGAGTTTAGTACCCTTAATGTAGTCAATGATCACTGTCCCTTTTACTTCACATGATTCTACAATACTCTATTTTTGGCAAAGAAAAAAGTTGTGGGTAGCAAGTTGTCGATATGATTTTGGGCATTGCATGACTACAAAGATTTTCTTTTTTAAGAGAGCGCTCAAAATTACAATTTGTGAAAATCAAACCCATTATCTGATGTTTGATTATAAGAGTGCATGTGGTTTTGAAAGAGAATGTTTTTTTAATTTATCATAAACATTTGTTAATTGACAAAGACTCACTTATAGGGAATTTGGGTTACTTTGGCTTTGTAAGGAGCTTGTTTAATTTTAACATAAAAGTAAACGGTATATTTTTCTAAAAATTTGTGATGATAATACATGCTCCCTATTCAAAACGGAGTATATAATAATGTTATTTTTTATGTTTAATCTATTTTATATAATAATGGTTAGCTATTGTTCTACCATTATAATTTTATGTGTCTTTACCCGCTACATTATATACACATAACTATTTTTTCAAATGCTATTTTAAAATATCATTATTTTTTTACTTCATTAATCCATGTTAAAACCGTACACTCCATAAAAAAAACTTGGTCACTCTGTTTTATACATTTTTTTTTTTACTTGACATTCTTAGATATTGAACCTTGAATATCTTTCACTATATATGTATAAATTATAAAATTTATTATGATAGTAATTTTTCACACAAATCTAATAATCTTCTTTTTATAATTTTAGTTATTTCTTGTACTAAGTTGGTGGTCTCTTTGTGAAATATGAGAACATCAAGTAAAAAAAACAAGTACTTATTGCGTTATAAGTATATGTTTCGAAAATATATTGGTTCTCATGTATATACGTTGTTGTAGTCAATGTTCAATAGAAGAAGGCTATTATGATATTGAATATGCCTTTTTCTCTAAACTAAAAGGGTATATATATTCTTGAAAAAAAAAAAATTATCATTTGATCAGTTAACAAAGCACTCCTCAATATCTATAAAAGACCCAAATTTGCCATTTCATTTTACATGTGGGTTCACTGTGATTTGTAATGTGCACATATACATACACACTAATGGCTCATGCCATGGGTATGGGATGATGGGAAGACTGGGAAGTCCATCTGGCATCTGAATGTTTTAATTTCGGTGGTAGGTTCCACGTTTACGGCTGGGATAGATTTCAAAGATACAATCTTCGAAGAACCCAATTTTACGATTAAAGCTCTAAGATTTGGCACCACTTTAGGGTGCATATATAGCGTGTAAATGTTGTACGGGGACAATGGAAACAAGAGTTATTGATGACTGAATTTTCACCTCCAAACAAAATATATTTATCCTCCATAAGTTATTTACCACTGCGAAATATTTTTGGATTTTTTTTAGATCATTTTCATCATTTTGTTTCCCAGCTTGAAGATAGTGGGGAGCTATGCCCCAATAACATACGTATGTAACAGATGCTCCCAATAACTTATGTACCTTAGCTTTCATTAAGTCCTTCATGGAATCAAGTATAATGCAAGTTTCGGTAATTCGGTTCATGAGGTAGTAAGAAAACGGCCATCTTTCATGCATAAAACCGACTTCATGGACTCATGTGTACAGCATATTCAGTAATTTAATTGCAAAGCTATTAAGGCTTCTTTTTTTTTTTCGGGTACAGGACTACAAGAGCTATCAAGTTAAACTATATGTACAACGCTAGTCAACGTGTTATTTTGATTGATTAATTAAATTCACCAGTCAGATATGAGTCGACGTACTACTATGATCATAAGTCTATCATATATTGCTAGATCCTTGCATGATCAAAAACCTCTACTAGTTCATTATAGTCTGGTTTTGATCAATTGATCCTATTCTAGTTCATTATAGTAAGTTTGCCTACGCTCTAATTCTTCTTAATGAACGAATGAAATCAAGTAAGCAAGTTTATTTTCTCCATTAATAGTTCCGGCCTAGAATTTCTTCCAACATGGCAACTTGTTCATGTGAAATATCATGGGGTGGATTCACGGTTGTGGAGGATTAGCTTTATGAGGCAATTAGATTCCTTTCGTAATTAAGTAGAAGTGGCAGAAATTTTTGCTCCAAATTAAACAATTCTGATTGTTTTTTTGGATGCTAAAGAGGGGCAAGCCCCAAAATTAAACAATTATGTGGATTCATCGAGTAAACACAAATTCAGCGAGTCTGAAAGGAGCGCACTAAGTTGCTAGTAAGAATCGAACCCCCAACCTTATGGTAAGATAGCTCCAACCACTTGAGCTAGTTCTCTTCTTAATTCTAATATGTATATTAATGAGACATCTCATCTACATATGGTTATACTCCATGTGATTATGTTTATTCTTCCTACTTTGCTTTTGTGCACTATTCACAAATAAGGATTGATCATTGATTTATTTCCAATATATAAGATAAAATATAGTCATGTGAGATCTTGTTTGATTAGTCTTAATGAGTAGATTAAGAATATGAGCTTTTTATAATTTTACTAACATATAACTAAAGATATTTAACATACAAAATGTGCATTGACAAACGTGAAATATTTCACTATGAAGAGTAAACATAACTAGAGGGAGTATATAATACTCTATATACGGAGTATATGTTATTACGAGGTGATCACATAGTGAACCAAATAGTCAGAAAATTGTTTGATATATACGCTAAACCTAATTTTAATTAGTATGAGTATATAACTCGGATCCCTACATCTTAAAACATTGATCCAATGTCATTATATACAACACAAACAGCAATATGACAAAGGAAGAAGAAAAAAGGGGCTCTGATTAGAGGACCTGAAAGCTAGAGAGAGAGCGAGAGAGGGATAAGATCATGAAATTGAAAGGAGAACAATAAATGGTCTTGGAGCAATGGAGAGAAGCTTTAGCTAGGGTGTGGCTGCGCTGCAAAGTCGCTGCATCTTAATAAAATTACCCAGCGAATACGCTAACGTATAAAAGGCGCTCTGTGATATATTCATATATTTATGTTGCTTCTGGTCCTACTCCTGTACGTAAGCTGTGGCCTGTGGGTATGATTATGGCATGGTCAAACCGTCAAAACTGCAGCAGCTTGCTGCCTAAGGATGTCAGCGGTTACCCTTTTCCTGATGATCTTCTTCGAGCATTGAACGTCTTTATTCTTACCCGAGTAATGACTAAACACTAAAGTTCGTAATTTTTTATTTGTAAGATGAGTGCAGCATCACACAGTCATGCACCAGCAGTACAACATAATTTAATTTGTTTCTAATATTATGGGTGTGTTTGGCAAAAATGATTGAAAAGGTATTTGAAATCTGAAAAGATGTCTGAAACTTGATAAGGTAACTAAAGCCTGATCAAGTGACTGATTTTTTTTTTCAGGTTCCCCTAGTAGCTTATTATTTCAGTCACCTTAAATATATTTCAGGTTGTGTTACCAAACAACCTTAAAACTTAAGGTGACTAAAACTTTGGTCAAATAAGGTAAACTAGTCAAATAAAGTGACTGAAATGACTTACCAAAAACCCTATAACATAGTTTGGTTTTTTTTTTTTTTTAAGTAAAGCATTAAAGAGTATCCTCACCTAGTCGGATCCATCTTAGATTAATCGGATAAGAATAAGGATAGAGCCCTATTTTAACTCAAAGCACATGGCTAATCTCTCAAAGAAGGGGGGGTAAAGGGAAAACATTTCTCTTTATATCCCCTAGTAGCCAGTTTGAACTTATGACCTTAAGAGCTCACCTTATCATTAAACCAAGCTTTACTATTTAGTTTTAAGTATTTAAGCTTTACTGGATTTTGCTTTTTCTAAACTTTTTTGTTTACGTTATATTTTTGTAATTTAATTACTTAATTACATTGAACTATTTATTAAATAGAATAAAAAAACTGGTGTACATGATCGGCCTAATGTGGTATTTTTAAGGGATCTTTGGATATATCATTTGAATTTTTTCGGAACTCATCAAATGTTTTCACTTATTTAAAAATTGGATTGTACTTAGCAATAATTTTTTAAGCTTATCCAGATATTTATTCAAGAACTTTGTATCAACTTGTACATGATCGTGAGTGATGACTTGATTGTCATTTTTATTTGTATATGCTTGATTAATGAGATGATCGAGTTGTTTTGCCAAAATATATATGCCATTTACATATACATAACTAATGTTTTTGTTGCCCTTCAAATATTGTCCTCTTTGACATTATATTTCACACATATTAGAAGACAAGTTAGTATATATTTGCTATGGTTGACGTATACTTGCTATGGTTGACGTATGTATATACATATATTTATTTGGAGTATACTCACTATGGTTGATTAATAAAATTTTGATAAATTGGAGATATATACTGCGTAAATAGGGTTAGTATACTCACTATAGTTGGTGAATGTTATAATAATTTAGATATAAATTTGTCAAAAAAAATAAACAAAAATGTTAACATAAAAATATTATTACCTAAATACTATTTAACTGTACTCATTAAGGTTGTCGTATTTATATACATATATCTATTTGGAGTATACTCACTATGGTTGATTAATAAAGTTTTAATAAATAGGAGATGCATAGTACTATATAAATAGGGTTAGTATA
>CAAKMY010035345.1:0-11376 GCA_901111285.1 Corrigiola litoralis | reverse complement strand
CTTTTAAAATCAGAGGGAGTATTTACTTTCTCAATCAACTACATCTATGAGACACCATTATAGTAGTAATACTTTAAAATCATACAACTAAAGTTCCGATGCCAGCAAAAAGGAATATGAATCGGGGTCTCAATTTTTATTTTTGTATGAGCATCATACTCTATGAAGCACAATCGTCTTTTTAGAGCAACAAGCGAGAAATAAATTTTATTTTATATGAAATTCAAATCAAACAATCATCTTCCATGCCTCATGCTCACAAGTCCAAAACTGCACATTTTCTTCAATTACAAACTAAAAACATCCCAAATGGCATTTTCTTAGTATTTCGAATTCAATTATTCACTACTGGAATTTAGACCTTTAGATTACTCAACAACGACCAAATGAAAATTGTCGTCGTTAAATCCCCAAAAAACCATTTAAAATGAGGTTCCCTTTGTCAATTTAAATCATGCTAATTTTTTGTCACAAAATTTCAAGCAAAATTGACAAGTGAAGGTAGAACATATCTCTAAACACGTTGCTAATTGGTTTGTCAATAGGGTTGAAAGTTTTGACGATATGGTTATGTTAGCTCATGGTCAAGACTTGCGTATCATCATTACAGAAGATGTTATAGGAGTGACATGGAGTCACCTACTATAGTCTAGTAATAGTTCGTAATTGAGGGTCTTCCTCTCTTTGTGATTAAGAAAAAAGACAAGGATACGAGAACGATATAGATATTGACTTTAAAAATAAAGTTTGGTGGCTCTAAAACATTTGATAACTTATATAACGGTAACTCCGAAATTTACTTTAAAACTAATTTACAATCTCATAAATTAATTTATTTGTTGAGCAAAGTGACCATCTTATTCTAATATGTCAGATTGTCCAACATTAAGCGTGATATTTTGAAGGTTGTCAAGAACATGTTGGTTTAAAGGTTATCGATTATACAAAGGACCTGTTCAGTACACCATATACATGATTTTATTTTCACAAAAGTTTAGAAAAGTTCAAAAATTTGAGAATAGTTCGAGAAATTTCAGATTTTCCGAAAAATGTAGAAAAGTAAGGTAAAAAAATATGCCATTAGCAAAAAAGTTTAAATAATTCACAAAATTCAGAGAAACTCATCAAAAATAAAATAAAAAAAAATCACAACAAAATGGTATAGTGAACAAAAGAAGTAGCCAAATCCTTTCTATCATTGTAATTTTTGTATCTTTTAATTATAAATAGTATTTACTAATTTTGAAAATCCCATTCATGATCTAATCAAACTCTCATGATTTTTTTTTTTTTTAAGTACATCAAACTATCACCAATTCATGATAAAGGAGTACATGTCTAATTATCCATAACAATGATTAGTCCCCTACTCCCCTACCATTTCCTTGATTAGCAAATAAAACCACTCCAATTGACCATTACAGTATACCCTTTCTAATGTCTATAATCCACATCCCAAAAAAACACAAAAGTGAAAAATAAAATAAAATATCAAAAGTACACATTTCCACATCACCAACAAGGCAACAACAATGTCAAAATTATATAAAAAATAATTAAAAAAAATAAAAATAAAAATAAAAATAAAAATAAAAACACAACAGAAAAGCCCTATACTCTCAAACCACTCTCTTTTTCTCTTTCTTTTTTTATTTTCTTCAGATCAATTCAAAAAATCCCTTCTTTTTCCCCCAGAAATTACCACCTTTATAATCACCAATAAAATGTCATAATAACCATAATAATACATATTAATAATACATATTAATATCATTATTCAAGAACCATTCTTTTTTATTTTTGAAATTGTTGTTGTTGTTGTTGTTATCATTATATAATTGTTGTAAGAATAATAAATATAAAAGGGAAGATGAGTAGTGGTAGGGGAGGAGCAATCCCAAGCAATGTTCGGAAGATGATCCAGACAATAAAGGAGATGAGTGGGGGCCACACTGATGATGAGATTTATGCAATGCTTAAGGACTGTGCCATGGATCCTAATGAGACTGCTCAGAACCTCCTTAATCAAGGTACCGCCTTTTTTTGTTCTTGTTATTTTTAATGTGTGGTTAATGTTCAATTTCTCACTTGGCTACTTTTTGATTTGTCTTATTGCTGTGCCCTTTTGAGCTCTGTCAAGTTAATTAGTGCCTGCCCCTTGTTGGTTTCGAGCTTTGGCGTTGTTAAAAGTGGCGAATGACCTTAGTGAGCTGAGTTAGTAATTTTATTCTTAATGTTGAATTTGGATTGGTTTGACACATGGGTAGTTTTTGATTTGTGTTATTGTTGTGCCCTTTTTGTTATTTTAGCTATGTCAAGTTAATTAGTGCCTGCCCCCGTGTCGATTTCGAGCTTTGCAATTGTTAAAAGTGGCAAATGACCTGTTTAGTTGGTTTCGTTTTGGTTACTTTAATCTAGAATTTGAGGATTAGTGCCATTTTGTTTGCCATTTTGGCCCTGTGAAGTTAATTAATGGCTGCCCCCCGTGCCCGTTTCGAGCTTTGGGATTGTTAAAGAAGCTCCTTAATCAAGGTTCCTCCTTTTTTCATTTTTATGTTGAATTTGTTACATGGGTACTTTTTGATTTGTCTTATTGTTGTGCCCTTTTGAGGAAAAGTGCTAATTTGTTGCCATTTTAGCTCTGTGTGGTTGATTATTGGTTGTCCGGTGTCGGTTTCGAGCTTTGGCATTGTTAAAAGTGGCAAATGACCTGTTGAGTTGGTTTCATTTTGGTTACTTTGATCTAGAATTTGAGGATTAGTGCTAAGTTGTTTCCGTTTTAGCTCTGTCAAGTTGTTTAATGCCTGCCTTGTGTCGGTTTCGAGCTTTGAACACATTACATATGGTCGATTTTATTGAGTGAGCTGTTTAGTTGGTTTCATTTTGGTTTGTGTAATCTAGAATTTGAGGATTAGTGCTAATTTTTTTGCCATTTTGGCTCTGTGAAGTTAATTAATGGCTGCCCCCCGTGCCCGTTTCGAGCTTTGGGATTGTTAAAGATGGCAAATGGCCTTAATGAACTGAGTTAATGATTTTATTCTTGTTTCATTTTGGTGTGTTTAATGTTGAATTTGGATTGGTTTGTCACATGGGTGGTTTTTAATTTGTCTTATTGGTGTGCCCTTTTGCCTTTTGAGCTCTGTCAAGTTAATTAGTGCCTGCCCCTGTGTCCATTTTGAGCTTTGGCATTGTTAAAAGTGGCGAATGACCTTAGTGAGCTGAGTTAGTGATTTTATTCTTAATGTTGAATTTGGATTGGTTTGTCACATGGGTAGTTTTTGATTTGTGTTATTGTTATACCCTTTTGTTATTTTAGCTCTGTCAAGTTAATTAGTGCCTGCCCCGTGTCGGTTTCGAGCTTTGAATAGGTTACATATGGTAGATTTTACTCAGTGAGCTGTTTAGTTGGTTTCATTTTGGTTTTTTTAAATCTAGAATTTGAGGATTAGTGCTAAGTTGTTGTCATTTTGGCTTTGTGAAGCTAGTTAATGCCTGCCCCGTGTCGGTTTCGTGTCTTGAACCGATTACATATGGCAGATTTCACTTATTGAGCTGTTTAGTTGCTTTCGTTTTGATTAGTTTAATCTAGAATTTGAGGATTAGTGCTTATATTTTGCCATTTTAGCTCTGTGAAGCTAATGAATAGCTGCACTGTGTTCATTTCGAACTTTGAACACGTTGGTAGATTTTACTTAGTGAAATGTGTTTTGTTTAATCTTTTTTTTTTTGGATTGTTTTGTGACATGGGTGTTTTTCGATTTGTGTTATTGTTGTACACTTTGGATTATTAGTGCTAATCTTTTGTCATTTTAGCTCTGTGAAGTGAGTTAATGGCTGCCCCGTCCTCGTTTCGAGCTTTGAACACGTTGCATATCTCATATTTTAGTTATTGAACTGTATTAATGATTTCATTCTGGTTAATTTGATCTAGAATTCGAATTGGTTGTACTATAGTATATCTCACAGTTGATTGGAATTGCATAAATTGAGTGAAACACATCTGTAGAAAAGACACAGATATTGTTTGTTGTGAAAATTTAATCATGCCAGTGTCTTTTGGTCGGAAAAAGTTAGATTGTTATAGTGTCAAACATACTGTAGGGAGTAAACGAACTTCTAGTTCCTGTGATGAGAACGTTGGATTGTGTTTTTCTCTCAGTCTCTATATTTGCCTCTCTATTCATCAATAGGGGCATATTAGTATAATATGGAGTCGGCCAACACAAAACCAAAAACAGATCTGGATAGATTTTCTGGCCCTACTACATCAAAGTTATTGTCTTTTCTGCAACAGTGGAATCGCACCTCGATCTTGGCCCTCTTTGTGGAGAGATTGAGATTTAACCTGACAAATGCAATGCTTCCTCCTTTTATAGGGAATGTTGTACAAGACTTTTTCCTTGCATCTTAGCTGGTATAATACTAATTACTCTGTTCTGTATGGGAATGATGGTGTATTATGGCATAGTTTGCTAGAGTTGCACTTTTTTATTCCGTTGCGATGCCATTTGAGCCATATTGAGATATGATGTAGGTGAATATTGAGATGAGTACCGATCCCTTGTGTTAAGCACATATGAAATAGTTACCATTTGATAATAGGTTAGTATTGTAGTTCTTGGCATAGATGAACTGAACATTCAGATCCCATGTCATCAGGTCAACAGCTGTTAAGGTTGACATTGTGGTTTTCAATTTGTTCTTTTACCAACTGTATATTTGACAGTGATTAGTCCTTCTTTTAGAAATTTATTAGATACTTGCTGTCTACGCTGGGTCAACTGTAGCTTAGAGGCTAGTATGTTCCTTTTTTTTTTTTTTTTTGCGGTATACATCCTTAGAGGACAGGTGGTCCTCCAAGAAAACCGATAAGGTGCAGATATCATATCTGTGCTGTGACAATTTGATCATACCATTGTCTTTGGTAGTAGGAAGTTAGATTCTTGCAGTGTAGGTGAATATTGTAGATGAGTACCTCATAATCCCTTTTGTTAATCGCATAGCAAAAAGTACTTAGTGGGTAATAGGTGAGGATTGTAGTTCTTAACCTAGATGAATTCAATTTTAGGGTCGAAATTATGGTGTATTCATGATTTAGTCTAATCATAGCTCTTGATGCTGTTATTTTTATTATTTTTTTTGTTATCCTTTTTTTTTATATATTTTTTGTAGTCTGAGACTCTGAGCTCAATTGACTAGCCTTGTATTTGCTTTCTAGTCTAAACATTAAGCTGATTATTTGTCTTTTTCCTTGTGAAACTAGTAGCTAGATTTATTTTGTATGGAACAAGTAGTATGAGTTGGTGTCTAAACCTTAGTCCAGGGAAGGAAAGTTGATAGTGTGCTGAATGGCTGGTAAGAAACTGGAAGAACGACTGCCTCTATGGAGGGGACACATTATTTTGATGTGCCCAAAGTATATACTAAATGAAATGAATTTTTGGAAAGGTGGTCTATAAATAATGTCATTGGTCAGGAAGGTATACATTTGATTGGACCAGGCAAGCAAGATTAGTTTACTTACAGAAATAAACTTAATCAAGAGCCTTTGATAGGGAACAATTTTTGGGGCCCCTTATGGAGTAGTATGATCAGAGCAAGTAATTGTGCTTTCTGGTACAGGTTTCTTTGGGTTTAGGAGGTTGCTTATATCCTTGGTTAGCTGATAATAGCTGGATACTTAGCTTCGTTTCTCGCCTTTTTTATGTGATGATCAGGAAACTCTTTCCTAGAAGACTTACATAAGTGGTTGCTGTTGTGTTTGGCGCTGGGGACAGTTCAAGGGAATGACATCAAAATTTACGGGTTGTTGGAAGAGTGAGAATGGAGTATTGTTTTGGCTCTGCTTTATTTTCCCCATCATTTTGTGAGCTTTGTTTCCCTTTTCCTTTGTATGTTTTTCTGATGAGCTTTAGATAAAGATAAAAAATCTGTACTTGTGAAGTCGAGTACTACTCCATACAAACTATGGTGTTGAATTATGGAGGTTATGTCATCCTCTGTTAAATTGGTGCAAAATCAATAAATTCTATCGGTGGAGGGGGAGGGGGGATGAACATTTGTTTCTTTTCCTATAGTTCTTGGCAACTAGGTCAATAGTAATGTCTCGTGAGAGAATAAATAGAGGTGTTTGCATATGATTATCTGGCATCAATGATTTTTGGTGATGTTGATTCCTTGCTTTGACTGACAGTTAGACTTTATTGTTACACTCTCACATAAGTTTACCAAGACTATCAAAACAATGCTCGCTCTTGCCCTTTGCGGTGGCCTTACTTGCGGACGCAGAGTGCTTTTTTTTTTTTTTTTGGTTAAACACCTAGTTGAAGAAAATCGAAAGATTGACAGTTTAGTGAGGCTGTGATTTAGTTTACTGAAATCAGCAGAAATGTTGCTTACCGTTGATGTTTTCAATTATGTTGAGTGGTTGTGACAAGTTTATAGTTTAATAAGCTATTCTTCCTTCTTCTATCAGCGATACAATCTATAAATTTGTTTTTCTCCATCTAATGAGCTCTCTTTTTTCTGCAGATACCTTCCATGAAGTAAAGAGAAGAAGAGATCGGAAAAAAGAGGTATGATTTACTTTGAAAAGGGTATCTCATTCTCTTGGGAAGTTTTTGGATTTTCTAGCTTTTTGTAGAATTAAAAAGAATTATTTGTAATTGGCATACTAGCTTCACCACATGTATGTTTCTTCTAACTACAATACATTTGTAAGTGGTTTTGTTTCTCGGTCTCTGTGACTGAGTCTAGTAGATTTAGCTCGGTATTTACTTTTTTCTGGTTTAATGGATGTATCTAAGATATACCAGTGTCCAGATGATAATATGGATGGTCTGTGTCTGTAAAGTACTCAATATAGGTTAAAAGTTCAATGGCATGAGGCAGGATTTTAAATTGTTGTTGGGGTATGTTTTTAAGGACCAATCAAACAATTTTTCCCTATATTATTGTCTGTCATGTTTAAGTGTTTAGCATTTGGCGGGATTTTGTCAAGAAGATACGTTTGACAACATTTTTACTACCAACTCGCTCATGAGTGATTGGGTATTAATGATTCAACATGGTTGCACTATTCTATTTATATATATATAAAACTTGTTCAGTGTCCAAGACTAGATTACGACGCTTAAAATGTGTTGTACATGTGTGTCTAAAATAGGTCAAGGCGTTTGTTTGACCATATAAGCGTCGGGTATAATTTTGAAAATGGACTGTTCGATCCTGCTGTCAAGTCGTGCCGAACACTCTTGACCTTGTTTCTTTACATGGGAATTTTGGGATCTATACTGAAGTTTCGGGCAGTTCATTGAACTTTTGGGGAACTCCCTTTTACTTTTGTGAAGAAATTTTATCGTAAATTTTTGGAACTTTTAGGAATATTTGGGAGGACAACTGAACTTTTAAAGACTTTTAGGAACTATCAGGAGTGTCCCCAAAGTTCCCAGATAAAGAACATGGCCTAATCATCTGTCCGAGTTATATAGGTGGAGACACCCACGAGTTTCGTATATAATTTTACATGCAATATTGGATGTCCATTGCAATAGAGCTCCATCACAAAGTATGTGTTTTTGTTCATTTGTCATCAGCACCACTCAATTTTCCTCAATAGGTGGAAATAAGTGGTTTTGAAAATTGATAAAGAAACATAATGCTTACTTTTGGAGTTCTGTGTCCATGGACATCCACTTTAAGTACTTATCCACTTCGAGCACTTCCAAATAATATTGCACTCACATTTTATTACCTTTTCTCTTATTTTAACCTCAAAAGCATTATGCCATTTGAATTTGCTGAACGGATGGCAATATCAGACCTGTGGGTTTAGTATAAGCTGGTCAACGCTGTTTTAGGTGTAGGAACTGAAGTTAATTATTTTATTACTTCGAGTTCAATAAAATTAGTGCTAGTCCTTTATTTTACTGCATATGAGCCTTGTTTTAGATTTAGAGTTGATAAGAGTTCCTAAAATAGTAGTGGAGCCATAAGGCTTTCTGACTTGACAAAACGGGTGGGAATATTAACTTTTGGCTTTAGGTTAAGAAGACGATTGCTGTCTCACATTGTTTATGATTGGTGTAAGAACTCAGTTCATTTCAAGTTTCATTGAAGATTTGTACTACTATTTTTTAATGTCTTTGAGCAATGTTTGAGATTTGGACTTGGTAGGCATCCTAAAATCGTGGTGGATTAGTTGTCTCACTCTGGTGTGACATGTAAATATTGCATTTCATAAGATTGTCTGTGAGAAGCTGAAAAATGTTAGACTAGTACCCTCCAGATAATGTGATGTGACGAGTTGGTTATTGGTTTGCCATTTGTCTATTTCTACTAGAACCATTTTGAGTTAATTGCTTGGACTTGGACTATTGTGCTAACATATTATTCTTCATATCTAACTAATTATCTTTAGAACCAGACCAACCGAGAGATAGCAGATCCAAGGTGGAGGTCAGGTCCTCCAGGACGGGGTGGTCGAGGTGGTCGTGGAAATTATTCACCTCGTTATTCAGCTCAGGGTGAGTTAAGAACTACTGATTGAAGATATGCTTCAGTTCATTATCTGTTTTAAGGTCAAAACAGATTGCAGCTTTTCCCACTTGGTTTTTGAATATGTAGCAGATAACATTTATTTTGCCATCTGTAAGCCTTGCATGTTCTTTTTCTTGGGATCAGTATATTGAGCTTTTGTTGATATCGATTCACTGTTCTACTAAAAGATTATCATATTTTCTGCGTTCTGTTGCTTTTATTTTGCTATGCTATCTACATTTTCATGATATGTTTGTTACTTGTGGTTATTGTATGTGATTGGATCTGCTTGATAATTTTCTCAGATGCTGGTGGTGGAAGAAATATGTCCTCTGTTAAAGAGAATGGAGTCAATCAAGCTTCCGACAAAGCTGGTTCTACCTCATCTCCCCCAGCCTCTCTGGGGGCGAAGAGAAAAGATGACAGAAGGTACGTTTGTCTTAATCGGTGCTTTGTAGTAGCCGAACAATAACTTTCACACGTTGTCATGTTGGGTTCCACAATGCTCGCTTTTATCTTTGAATTTAAATGTTTAGACTTCTCTTTATCTTTTACAGCTCTGTGACAGTCATAGCCAATGGTCCCATTGGTGTACTTTCAGGGGGTAACGGAAATGCATATACTTCTGTGGTTTTGCCTGGTAGTGGTACCAAGCAAACTGAAACATCCACACAGACACAAACATGCAATGGTGGAAGCAAAAGATCTAGCTTGACTTCTGAAGTGAAGGATGAGTCCAGAAGCCATGCAACATTCTCGGGTGTTTCCTCCTCGTCTTTGGATCCTGTGCTCCTTCCATCAAATGATACACGAGGTTCTGCTGGTGTTGGTGCTATTAGGCGTGAAGTAGGAAGCCAGCGCTCTGTTGGGGAACCAAACTTAAATATTTCTGCTGATCACAAACCATATGCTGGTAAGAACTCGTGTAACCAAATATCTAGTGTTAGGGCTTCTCTTTTCCTGCTTTTGTTTGTTTTTGCACCTGAGGAACTTCAAGATGCCTTTCTGTACACTAAAGTTACAGCTTCTGAGATTGGAAATTTAATGCTAGGTAAAATTGGCGGTAAGTCTCACGGAGCTGGGAAGTACCAAGCTGAGGATTCATTGCAACTTCCATCACTGAATCATGGAAACTCTTCATCAAGCCGGCCTTCCTCTAACTATGGTAGCCGCTCACAGCAATCTGTGGGCTCTCAAAAAGGTATTGTTTCTGTTGTGGTCCTTATTCAGATGTATCATTGGACCCAAGGAAACTTATGATGATCTACATTCTATGTTCGTAGTCTTTTCATCTATATGGTCATTTACGTCCGGACCTGAATTTCTGGTGTAAAAATTTGGAACATTAGATAGCCTAGTGGTCTTCATATATTGTACCTGACTGATTTTTGTAAGTGCTTTAGAATGTACCTTGGATTCTTAGTAACTCTACCATCTCATTTCTCAGTGGGTCCCAACAAGGAGTGGAAACCAAAGCCAACAAATACAAGCACTGTTCAAGGACCTAAAACTCCAGCTGCAGCTGAGTCTCCCATTATTTCAGCTGAAACATCTGCTCACACTCAACCTATTGAGATGATAACTGATTCAGGGGAGGCGACTAGCAACCTGGAGAAGGAGCTAGAGAGTTTACATGTTAGAGATGCTCAGCATGTAATTATTCCGAACCATATCCATGTTCCCGATGCTGTGAGAACTGGTCTGAGCTTTGGAAGCTTTGATGCTGCCTTTACTTTACCCCCGAAACGCTCCAATGAATCTGAGAGTGAGAACTCAAAATCTGTTTCTGAACCAGATCAGAGGAATGAAGTCACAGTAGAAAGGCAGGCTACAAGGTTTGTGTTCCCTTTTTTTTGGTCTTATTATATGCAATCTGGCAGGTGAATTGTGAACATGGTGCTCCTTGGTTTCTGCGTGTCTGTTAAAAAATCATTCCCTGTTTTTTTTTTCTTTTTTTTTTTTTTTTTTAACATGTGTGTGGGCAGTTTTTCAATGAAAGGAACTAATGGTTAATAGTGGGACTAGCATATCAGTTCAAGCTAAAGATCTACCATCTCTGTGAATGCTGATTATTGCTAAAACTTGATCTAGCTACTTGAAGGTAACCATGGGTGTATGAGGAACACATCTAGAAGCTGTGAACGGATACAGGATTTAGGTCTGTTATGGTATCTCTTTCTTTCTCGCTTCCTTATGGGAAAGGCCCTTGGTAGAGATTGTTCTTTTTCACATCTTAGAAGCCTAATAAGTCAACAACCAGAAAAAAAATCCCCAGTATGCTTGCACTAGCGGAGGTTTGAGGAGAGCCAAGATGTAGACTAGCTTCCCCTTAACTAATCGTAGAAGCCTAAGGGGGACATTATGTGTTAATGGATCATAGCCTGAGGGTGTGTTTTTGTTATTCGTCCTTTATTCGTAAAAAATCTGAACTAACCAATTGGATTTATGTCTTAATTTGCCGTAATCTCTTTCATGAGACAGTCTCACTTAAATTTATGGTGAGACCAATCTCACAGTTGAAGGTTAATAATATGTTTTTTATAAGGATGCAGAAAATAGTAACCCATTTATCGTGAAAAGTGACTATTTCTTAGTAAAATTGACCTCTTTATCTTTAAAGTAACCTATATACTTTTTAGAATTGACCCATTATCTCTAAAACACGAGGTAATTATTATGTTTCTCCCTCTGTCCTATAAGAAACTTCTCATTTCTGTTGGCCACGAAAACAAAGAAACCATTAAAACATTGAAGAAATTGGCAAGTGCCTGATAGTAATAAGAAATATTGATCAAATATTCATTTTCTACATTACTTCCCAACCCCCAACCCCCAACC
>CAAKMY010035341.1:1010-37055 GCA_901111285.1 Corrigiola litoralis | reverse complement strand
AGTAATTAGTAATTATTTTAAAGTAGACAAATCTGATATTAAAAGAAATTTGACGGAAAAGCTAACGGTGTTAGTTGTAGGTCACCAAACGTGGATTATATAGTGATATCAGGGCACCAAAAAGGTAATACAAAAATGTGAGGACACCAATTATGAATTACGCCTAACCTCAGGACACCATTTATAAAAATTTCCTTGGTTTTTTTTATTGTTCTGGGTTCAGCGTTTGACGGATCTGTTCGTTTCTTGGATATCTGGGTTTGTCGAGTTTTTTGGGTTTTTGGATTTCTGGATTTTGGCTCGTGTTTTGGGAGAAATTTTTTGGGATCTTGTATTTTGGCTTGTGTTTTGAGAGTTGGCTCTTTAGATTTCTGGGTTGACGTTATCTCATTTCTCTTTGTGGAGACTAGTTGTTGGAACGCGTGCTCTGCACGCGTACCCCTAAGATATAAACTTCTATGAAGAAATTACTTAAAATTAATATTAGTAGAGAATATTGGTTCTTGTTACATACATAATGTCCTGAAAATATCGAATCCGAAAATAACAATATTCAAAAGAACATTAAATGGCTTAAAGGAGTCGCGACAAAGTCAACATGATTTACAACAATACATAATAATTTTCTTAAAAACCGATTGGTTGTACTAAAGCTGCAACATAAGTCATGGCCAACTTTTGACAGGTTCGACTCTTGTCTAGCTTTCCTTGAGCCACCTCATATGAGCTTGAAACGTCTTTACCATTTTTTCTTGTACCTGTATTACGCACATTATTATTAAGTCTAAACATCATAGGTGAGTAGGCTACAAGGATTTAGTATCTAAATACACGAAAGCACACCAATTTAGTTTCTAGTCAGGAGCATGAGTGCAATCAAGCATGCATGGACTGAGAACAAATTTGAATACTTTGACACAAAAAATTCCTACTCAAGAACTATCAAGCTCCTTTGACTCGTTAAAGAGACAAGTTCTGCAACACCTTTACCATAAAACTCTTATAGAGTATGACCACGTCCTTTACCTCGTCATTTTACAGTTGCCTTTTGAATCAATAGTTTTTTTTTTTTGCATATATAAGGGATAACCAAATTCAATGAACGAATGATGGCAACATTATTTGACAGTTATGATTTAGGGTGAAGTATGCAATATGAGTGTGTCATTAATAGCCAAATAGGTTCATGTCTCAAAAAAACACGTGTAAGTCACAGTCTAAACAAAATGCTGAAAAAACGTATGTATAAACAACCCTCAACTGCGACTAAGTGCTTCTGAGCAGCTGAGTTGCCAAGTGATACTCAAAATATCAAAGTAGTCAAGCAATTAGTTTAGAAGGCCAACCTAGAAAATAATGATTAGAATCACAACTCTACATAACAGCAGCGACAATTACACATCTATAATTGATGTACATTATACACCACATGCTCCATATTCCGTAATACTAATTGGAGTTATTTACGGCTCACCTGAGGATAAAAGGAAATTGGAGCACGCAGGCACACAACATGACGAGAAAAGGACAATAATAAGACGAGAAATTATATCTATATGCTATGACAAGAAATTATATCTATACAGTATCGGAAACATATTCACTACTAAATGCCATCATTCTTAACTCTATGCATGTCATATATTTTTATTAATCAACCATCATGTACTTACATTATCTCCTTGGGTTATTGTTTTCTAAACCATACGGAGATTCGGGTGCCAGTCAACACCTACAACAAATACAAATATGGAAACTCAGATTTGTCACCTTTGTTAGAATTTAGAAAGGAAACAAAATCAAATGTGTAATCGACTAATACCCACACCCAAGCTTCAGCTCTAGAAAATGGATGGCTTTCAATATTCTAAAGTCAATGCTTCTTAATCAAAGTAACATTGTTAACAATTATTTACTGCACACTGAAAATACTGAAATACAAATCCACACAAAGCTTTGTGACAAATGGGTCTTAAGTGACCATGAAAATAAACTACCAGTTCCAAACACCATGTATATGCAAAAGATATGTAGTAGAAAAAAAAAGAAAAGAAAACAAAGGTGACTATTTTTCAGCGGCTACCAAATGTGGGTACCTAAAAGCTTTACTCTACAATACAGTACCAAGCATTTATCCTAGTATCTCCTAAGATGACTTTGTCAATGCGGGAGTAGGAGGTCGAATGTATACGATCCTACACAGAATAATATCGTCATTTAGATGCTCATTCGAGGAGTTAAGATACGGTTTCCACGCTAACAGTTTAGTCTATCAATACGGATATTGATTCAACTGAAAAAGACACAGAATTGCAATTGATCATTTAGAGAAAATGCCGCATCCGAAAATTCCATAATTCTGTCAGCGGAATCCTACTTTGGCGCACAGAGCATTCTTGTTTCACTGCCTTAATGGAAGGTATGACTTATTAATCAGCAAATCATGGTCACATAAGAGTTTTGATGACTTAACAAAGATACTAAAAGACAGGACTAAGAACACCCAGATTCTGTGATATGAAATGACGTACACCGTCTACCCTTGCATATAGATATGCTTCTTCGTGTCAATACCTCCGTTATACTTGACGGAATCAAATACTTCACATCAACTGCCTCCATAGTTCCAGTTGAGCTGCAAGCATATCAGTTTATTTAATGAGAAAATTCATAGAATCAGTTACACATGGTCCAATGCAAACACTGATAGTCAGGCCATGATTGAGTAAAAATATGCAAAAGAGAATGTATTTTAGCTGAAAGACCACTAACCACCTCCATGCAGAATCATTATGAAGGGAAACAAGGCAATTGTCTAATAATATGCAACCAACCTCCTCCCACAAAAGGCCCTAAAATGTATCCCCCTAGAATTAGGCAACCAAAACCTAGCGCTAATGACAACCATACATCGCCCTTTAGCTATTTTTTTTTTTCTTTTTAAAGATTGCTAGCTATGTCTATCACCTTTTCATACATACATATTAAATAAATAAACCTTAATACCATATACCCATTTTTTTGCTGTTTGTTCCTTGCTTTCTTATTCCATTGTACCCAAAAACCATAATTCCACATTATTTGTTGTCCCCTTTCTTGTCCCTATTCCCCCCCCCCAATTACACCCATCAACGAGACGTTCTGTTGAAGAAGAGCCAAAGTTCCTAACAATTGGAGCCGCGATCGTCCTGCGCGAAAACTATGGATATATTTTGTATGTTGAAGGAGGAGCATTCATGGAAAAGGATCTCAACTACTTGTAAAATCGCTACATATGTAGAAAAGAAACTCTCTACGGCTTGTGAACCATTATTAGCAACATCAACATGCCAATTGCTAAAACACCAATCGTTTTGCAAGAAAATCATGACCAATGATTGCCTTTATATATGATCACAGCTTGTTACAACCAAAAGGCTGTCCAGATTCTAGACTTCTGAAAAATAAAACGAACAAACCTTCTTTCTTCTTCTTCCTCTACCAGCACAACAGGTGTAGGCTCAGTCTTAGAATACAACAAGCTGTGGTGACTAACCCCTCCAATGCCTAAAAATTCCAGGAACTTTATGTGCGCTTTCAAAAAGTTATTCCTGCCCACAGTAACAATACAGTCATTAACATGCAAAATTCAAAGCAAAGACTTTGTAAAATGGGCAACATAAGACAAGAAATAATAGTACTGACGCCCTCATTATAACTACGAGATAATTACATTGAGATCTGATCACCATGCTCTGCATGCCGTTGTTGCTGAGTAGGACAAATGTCAAAGCCATCCTTGGGAAGGCTGAACAGTTCCTTAAGATCCTGCACAGTGAGGTAAACAGATAGACTTCAAGACCTTAAAAAGGCTAAAAACAACAAACATAACCTGATTCACAGTTTCCGGAAATCCATGTTCAAAGAGGGGAACATCAAAATTTGTACGAGAAGGATGACAGTGACAACGGAAAACAATACTAACCTTCATCCTATATATCTTCTCTTCAATTGTACCACATGTCATCAATCTGTACACAACAACATCTTTCTTCTACCCAATTCGATAAGCCCGATCTACACTTTGGTTATCTGTACTGTATAGAACCAACAAAAGACGGTTTAAAATAGTACATAACATTTACTACAGATAAAAAGTAATCAGACAAACAGTGGCAGGTTTCCTGAGCAAGCTCAGTCTATAGTTATAGTCGACTTAGCAGTGGCATTGTTTTGCAAGGATGATATGTTTGGTTTAGCTGATAACTTTCAAAATCAGGAGGTTCCAAATAATGATAGAAATTTAATAAAGAATTTCCTATAGTAAAGAATATTAAGTTCATAGACATTCTCTTTTATTATCCTAACACACATCACTATCCTTGAGTTGTTTGTATCTCTCTTATACTCCCAATTAGAATATATTTCTTTCTCATAATTCGCTTTCTCACTCTCTCTTGATTTCCTTTATCCTCCTTTTTATCCAAACACCACATCTTTCACCTCCCTTTCCTCCCTTTCCTGTGCTCCTTCTCTCCTTTTCCCTCAACTTTTGTTATTCAAACAAACCTCTTCTTCACTATTTCTTTCTCATAATTTGCTTTCTCACTCTCCTGATATCCTATATCTCTTTTTTATCATCACCATATCTTCACCGCCCTTTCCTTCAATTCATGTGTTCCTTCTCTCCTTTTCCCTCATTTGTTACTATTCAAACAACCCTCTTCTTCACTCATTCTCCGTCTCTGAGCTACTTTTATAACGACTCTCCATATTCCTTACAATTCTCTTTCTTACTTAAGCACCTTACCCCCCCCCCCCCAAATTTCCTCTTTTTTATTTCCATCACCTTCCTTTCCCTCGATCATCATTATCACCCCCACCCTCATCCCCCCATTCTAAAGAGTCATTTACATATCATATCTAAGTATTTTCTTCTTCTGTTCACATTCGCTATTTCTCACTCTCAACTTTGTCACTTTCCTTACTTCCTTTCCACTCCCTACCCCTTTTATTATTTCTACTTCGTTTCCCTCTATGTCCCACCGCTTCACCCTCATTCCTCTAGCACTTCTTTTCCTTTCCCTCATTCCTCTTACACTTCTTTTTCTTTCCCTTATTCCTCTTACATTTCTTTTCCTTTCCCTCCTTACCCTCAAGTTCCTTTTTCATTAGTGACTACTTTGCAATTTTATTTTACTGCCCCTTACCTTAGTTGGACAAAAACTTGTCGTTCCTCATTCTGCTTCTAAGATATGTTAATGGAAAAACAATATTGTATCTTTAAAGCACCCGGTAGATCAACCTACCAGAAAAAGTGATGATAGCATCTATATGCAACAACAAGAATAACTACAAATAAATAGAATTTTAGATTAAAATATGACCAATGAAACACCAACAAAGTAAGAACTAAGAAGTGGCACACGTTTAAACTTTCTTAAAAAACTAAATGACCATGCTTTTCCGATATCATTTAGAGGCTTGATTGAATAATGACAATGGCAATATATAGCATGATGATAGTTAATACACATTCAAGATGATACCTCATCATAAGAAGCCTCTGAAAACTGCCTTAATCCTGGTGAAAGTAAACAACAGTGAATAAGTGCAAGAATATAAATTGCAAAGATAGTATATGAACATCAAACTGGGATACAGGGAGTGGAAGTAATTATCTTTTACATTTGGTACATTGGTTAACCTGGATGAATCTTCCCAACTATGAGCAGAAGTGCAGAACAGAAATATCAAGCAAGATTGCATCTTTGACAAGAAGTTAACAAATCTGAGATTAATTGAAAAAGACAGAATCACTTGCAAATAATTTACAAAGTTTGGCAGACATATGTACGTGTATAACACAACACACAAGGGCTCATCAAGAGCAGAGAGTGTTACCAGCTTAAAAGCCTACCATTTGCTGCGACATTTTAGGAAAACATATTAAAACAAGTCTTACACAAAGTAGCAATAAACATACAACAATCACAAGATAGTTTACGAATATGAAAATGAAAATTACTATGAACAACATGATTGGCTGATAAAATCAAGCTTTTTCTGGTGGTAGGGGGAAGAAAAGTCACCACCATTAGTGATCCACACTGTACCTCCATATAGATAGGGAACACCATTCCTTGCATAGATGCAGCTAATAATTTTACAATAGAACTTGAAAATGTTTCTTCTGATGCTCCTTTGCAGCTATTTTTATCATTTTTCTTGCCGCTCAAATCTAAAAACGAGAGAAAACAGTAAATCTTCTAGTGCACAGAGAAAAGAGGGAGTGATAAGTGAGTCAAGTATCAACAACTTAAAAATTAAAAGACTACTATAGTAACAATTCTGTGCAGAAATCGTTTTATCCAAACCAAAAATACCACATTTATTAAAACGCTTTCGTTGATGATAACAATCATGGATGAGATGTAACATCTTAGACGGGAGCGGGCAGGGGATTGGTACTTACTTAACTATTTAAGACTTCAGTCCAGCAAAAATATGAAGTTAGAAGAGCTGTTTTGTTAAAAGCCACAACGAAAATAGACCTTGACAACTCTTGACCACTAATGGTGGTGACTCGTTTCTTGGTGCCCAAACGAATACGACACAAAAATATGA
This sequence comes from Corrigiola litoralis, assembly GCA_901111285.1. NCBI lineage: Eukaryota > Viridiplantae > Streptophyta > Magnoliopsida > Caryophyllales > Caryophyllaceae > Corrigiola > Corrigiola litoralis. The sequence continues at coordinate 30,449 of CAAKMY010035341.1, read as the reverse complement.
TACAAACTCTAAATGACGAAGAAAAGACGTAGCATCAAGAAGTAAACCTTTGAAACAAACTCTAATTTGAAGTAGTTAACTATTGCAAGCAGGTGATTGAACCAAACATATATGGCTTAGGTAGCTTCAAGGAGAGTCTTGGTGTCCAAACCAATACTCCAGAACCTATAAAACCATTAGTATGATGAATAAATAAATACATTAAATGAACTAATTTCATTATGATAACAGTAAATTAAACCATAGAAACGAAAAAAAAAAGTGACATAAGAGGTAAAACTAAAACATAAATTCATACAAAATACCAATCAAGATCACACCTATTTTCAATTTAACAACAAAATAAACATGAAACCATCAACCAAAAAGCTACTATGCCCAAAAACTTAAGATTACAAAGCATAAGTGAACCTGGGAAATGAGAAGTATTATACATCACTGTGTACATGGGATAGAGGGGAATATAAGGGAGGTTGTTGTTGTTGTTGTTGTTTTTGTTGATACTACTGCTTCATCCACAAAAGTTAAGGCAAATCTACGAAGTACATAGAAATTAAAGGAAAAGACAAACTTAGTTCAAACTGAAGTTGAACTTGATGACAAGACAATGAACCCAAATGACAAAAAGCTAGATCCATGAATTAAAGTTCAAGAGAAAGACAAGAGATGGATAAATAACACTCACCGAATCAATAGCCTTTTTCATCTTCTTCTGGTTGTTGTTTTTTCAATTATTAGAGAGAGGCCTTCTCCTCCTTGATCCTAAGTTCAGATGAAGGGAAGAGAAGATGAGAAAAAGGTGAAAAGTAGATAATTAAGAACAAAGAAATAGAGAAGAGAGATACATACCTGAATGAGACCATGGAGAGAGAAGGTAAATGGAGGTAGAATAATTAGCACTGAAATGAGAGAGGAGAGGAAGAGAAAATGGAAGGTAATCCTAAAAGGTGAACGAGAGAGGAATAGCAGCGTGAGAAACAGAGAGTTAGGCAGAGCGTTAGAAAGAGTGCTTGGTGACACTGTTTCTTATGAACAGTGAGCGTAGATACTATTCATAAGGAATAGTAATTTGCCTTATTGGCTTTTATAAGTGTTATAGATATATGTCATGGCCCTGAAAATATGAAGACATGAAGTGGTTGATGCTGCTTGTGGGTTGTGACATGCTAGATTCACGATAGAAAATTGCATTTCTGAGATTTGCATGAGGACTCAAAGTATCGATAACATTCTCACCATCTCATGGGTCACATGTTTTACTCATTACAAAGAGTGGAGACTTAGAGATCTTAGTTTAAAGGGTTGGGGATAAGCGGTTTTTTTTTTCCAAGTTATTTGAAGTTGTTACCCCACTAGTTACTTTTGGAGGGAGTAATTATTGTTAACTTCCTTTTTCTCTCTCTTTTAATATATTACCCTCCTTGCTATTTCTTTCCATTGTTTATTACATGTCTTAATTTTCGTGTAAAAAAGAAGTGGGAACCTTATTGTAAACAAGAGGGAGTACTAGATAAGCAACAAAACGTATTCCTTTTATGGTGTACTAATAAATTGATGATCATAAAAACCTATCTTATTAGGGTGCTCTTCTCTCTTTTTTTATGACGTTACTACCTATTTTGGATACGCATTAGGTAAGTCGGTAGAAGTTGACCGGCTCGACCGAGGAGGCAAGAAAGGGGATAATACTCCCCATAGGCCCCGAGGAGCCTACTACATTTGGCTATTATTTAGGTCCAATAAGGATATATACTAAGCAACCATCAAGGTATTTATGCAACTTTGCTACTAGTGCAGACTCAAACTTGAACCTAGAGGATAAAGGGGGGAACCTCTTTACCAACTAAGTCACTCGTTGTTGGGTAGTATTTTTTATTTTTGGATCTCTTATTTGACAAAAATTTCAATGAGACGGCCGTCTTTTGGTTTTGGTGAGGTGAAAATGAAAAGACCCATTTACTCTTTATTGAAGCACTTAAAATGACTGAACTACCCCTCCTTCCCAAACCCTAACTTCCCGTCCCACTCCCCGCAGTCGTCGGCCACCCCGACCCCGACGTTGACCAACGGCCACCGGTGTTGACCGGCACTGCCGACGTCTTTTCCAAGAAGACAACTATTTCCGACCGGATTTTCGACGGAGAATCCGATTTCAGTCCCCGTTTGGCCGGATGATGCTTCGTTTTTGCAAGATCTGAGTTTTTGTAACGAACGAATGCCCCCTTCAACCTTCGTTTCCGCTGCGATTGTTGACGAAGACGCACCGGCTCGGACCCATGTGTGAAGCACTTTGTGGAAATGGGGGAAACGACTTACATTGTCGTCGCGTGCGTCGGGTTGTTGTCGCGGTGGCAGGGTTGGGGGTTGCTGCGTGGTGGGGGAAGGGGAGGGGGGTTGTTGCGGTACGGTGGTGGGGGAGGGGCGAGAGAGTGGGTGCGTGAGAGGAAAAGAAAAGAGAGATCGATGATGCATGAGTTTGAAGCACTTGGGAGGTAGAAAATGAAAAAAGTTACTTTTGAGAGAACCACTCTCTCCTTGACATGTGGTTTTGGGTCCACTTGTGCATTTTACTATTTATAACGGATAGAAATGAAAACTATTTCTATAAATATTCAATCCTCTTATTTCACACAACATTCCATTTATATCTTCTCTCTACAATTATCGCATCTTTAAAATTTCAAAATATTTAATTTCTTTAATAATAGAAATACTATAATTATGGATGAAAATTTTGGAGGAAGCTTCACCAATTTGCTAAATTGTACAAATGCCTCAATTTCTCAAAAGATTTTGATCCACAAAATTCCCCAAATCCACAAAATTTCACAACTCTTCAAAATATCCAAAATTTTCAATATCCACCTTTAATTGGTTTTCCAAATATCCAAACACAACAAAACCTTGCAAATTTCCAAAATCCCGTCCACTTTCAAGACCACCCAAAATTTTAGATGCCTATGTACTACCCCCCCCTCCCCCACAAAAGTGGCATGTATGCAATTCCTCCTATTAATCAAGGTGGAATACCCCTAATTAATCAAGGTAGATTCATCCACCCAACTGGAGAAAGTTCAAAGGGAAAAGCTCCACTAATCACGAAAGATGATAATTCGGGAGGTGAACACCTACCTACCACCTCGGTGGATTTTGTTTCAGACTCAGCAATTCCACCATTTCCCACACAAGAAGGTTTAGAAAATATTACCATCAATGAGAGAGGTGGTACTACTACTAGTGGAAAAAAGGACAGATGGTAGTGAAGACAAGGCACTAATGAAGGCTTGGTGTGAGATCCCTGAAGACCAAAAAAAGGGCATTGGTCAAAACAAAGGGGATTTTTGGAGAAGGGTGACCACTTATTACAACGCTCACAATACCATTAAGAGTCAAAGAGATTTGGAGCAGCTGAAGAGTCGTTATCATAAGTGTATTGGTGAGATTAACGAATTCAACGAGATATATACTCGAATCCACAATTAGTGCAAGAGTGGATGGTCTGATGATCAAAAGCAAGATGTTGCTCGTGAAGAATGGAAAAAATTGAAGAAGAATCAGGCTTTTGGTCTTGAGCGCATGTGGAAATTAGTTGTTGATTATGAGAAATGGAAAAGTGCAAGAGAATAAGAAACTCAATCTATAGGCTCAAAGAGATTTTCATCTGATTCAGAAGCTCAAGCTCGTCCCATGGGTCAAAAAGCGGCAAAAGCAAGAAGGAAAGGAAAGGCAAAAGCGGTGCGACATGACAAAGCACCTAAAGAACTAGATGATTACGAGAGGTTAAATGATTACACGGTTGAAAATATGGCCTTGCTGAAGGAGCTGAAAAATCAAACGGCAAACACTTCAACGACAGATGATTTAGCCATAGACAACACTGTACCTAGCAACATGACCGAGGAGGCAAAAACATTTCATCAGCAAATGATGGCAATCATCAAAAGCAAATACAATATGAGCTAATTTAGTATGTATGAGCACAAGTAATAAGCAGATTTATCTTTTGTTAAATTTTCATGTATTGTAGCATGATTTTCATGCATTGTTGTTTAATGTTCATGTATTTTACTTTACTTTTCATGTCATATATTGTTGCATAAATTTCATGTATTATAGTTTAATCTGCATGTATTGCAGTATAATTTTCACGTATTGTATTGTAGCATAATTTTCATGTATTATAGTCATTATAAATCTAACGTTGCAAAAGTAGCCGTTATAAAAGTAGCTGTTAAATATTAGTCATTGCAAATTAATGCTTTATCAAAGTAGTCGTTGGACTCTAGCTGTTGAGAACTAGTCATTGCAAATTGATACTTTTTCATGCTTTATCAAAGTAGTCGTTGGAATCTAACTGTTGAAAACTAGTCATTGTAAATTGATGCTTCATCAAAATAGTCGTTGGAATGATTTTGTTACTTGAGGGGTGAGGGAGGGTAACAAATAGAGGGAATCCATTACATTTAAGTAATGGAATCGAATAAAGAATGTTTGAACCAAACCTTAGAAAATGGAATTCAATGATTCATTTCGTTGCATGAGCCTTAAAAAGTGTGAACCAAATGCCCCCTAAAACATGCAATGAAGATAAATAGTTATTGACAATAACCATCTATACTATATACTAAAACAATAAACGACTACGCCACGTGTCAAAACCATAATTTTTGCTATTTTATTTTTTTCTTTTAACTTTAACTGCCTCTTATAACTACCATATATTGTATTTCTAATGTCATAGATATACTAAAGATAATAGTAATATTTTCAAAATTCTCACATGTACTATATCCATCATTTATGGAATGTTTTTGATGATATATTTTTCATGCCCACTTTGTAGATATGAGTTGATATAAAATATTTAAGAATATTTAATATGCACTTATTTAAAAATAATTTTAAATACCACTATATAAATACCTTTAAAATTATTAGATCAGTATATAATCTCATGTATATGTTATACCATTTAAACTGGGTAGTAATTTTCCTCGATATTTGCCAAGGGAACTATTTTATCTTCAATTTAACCACCCATATATGAACATTTTTATTGTCTTGATTGATTTACAAATAGATACTCCGACATTTCAATCAAAACTAATGTTTTCGAGAAAAAAACAACTTAATAGTGAGAAATACCAATGGACAAAAATTATACAACAAAATAATATATCACTCTCCATTATGTCAATTATTTTCTCCATCCTAATTTTAGTTTCATAATTATCATTTACATGTAGATATTATACACTATAATATTATTTTATTTAAGATGATACACCTTTTCTTTTGTCTCTTCTTTTTATAACCATGTTTTCCCTATAAATGAGTTACACATGTTTTCACATCAATTTATAATTTTCTTAGTTAGATGGTTTGTTATATATGTGATGTCAATAATATATTTTGACAAAATTTGACTTGACTTCAAAATTATAATATATTTATGTTTGTAGCAATTACACTTTATATCTATCACCCATATTAAATACAATATATTTTTTTGTCGAAATATAATATTATCTACAAAACCGTGCCATAATGGCACAGGGGTATACCAAAACAAACATTTTCAAAATTTTCCCTTTTTAAGGAAAGGAACCAAAACAAACAATTCTTTTTTTTTTTAAATATAACACTAAACAAACATTTAACATTATATTACATCACAATTCATCTATACTATATACTAAAGCAATAAACGAATGTACCAAGTGTCGCTCCATCAGTTTTTCAGCAATTTTTTTTTTCTATCCATTTAACTACTCCTTATAACCATCTCCATTTTTATTATCAAAGATTCTATAACTACCTAATTTCCTACTATTAAAGATACGAAAGATAATATGTATCTATCATATCATATCTCTACTATTTCCATCATGAGATATATACTAAATATTATAATATCTTTCCAAAATATTTTCCCAATCTACTATAACATGTATTTATAAGAAGGGTATGCCAATATATGCATTTCCCATTATATCTTTATTATGTTTCAGCTAAAACTATTTATCAATTCTAGGAGTAAAGACATATTTTTAAATATATTGTATCAGTATCATCATTTGTATATGTTACACCAAATTGTGAACATTTTTTTTCTTTAGATTGCTTCATAAGTAAGTCCGACATTTCTACGAAAAATTATATTTTCGCTAATTTTTTTTTACCAACATCATAGCTAGGGAGATAAACCAACAAATTAAAAATATACAACAAATTAGTATTTTTACTGTCCCGTACGTTTACTCTTTTCTCTATCGTAATATTACCTTTATTATTAATAGGAAAGAAACATATTTGTGTAAATTATCACTGTTTTACTCGATCAAAATATTAGTTTCATAATCTATATGTATTTTTTTTTGAAGAAGAATTATAATCTATATGTATACTATAACATGTAATATTTCACGGGTGACACATCTTTTCTTTTGCTTCTTTTTTCTACAACAATGTTTTCTCTCCTACTAATGAGTTTTTTTTTTTTAAATCGAAATCAAGTATATCATGAATAAATGGCCATACGAGAACTACAACGATGATAATTCTTAGAAGAAATCAATGCTAAAGTACAACAAGAAACCTTACAACTCAAACAACTAACTAAAATCATACTGGAACACTGCTCCATATTCATGGTTTTCTTTCCATGAATTAATATTGATGATTCAACATCTGGCCAGGCGGAGAAAAATACATTTCATGATGTAGTTGCTTCAACTTAGAGATCCACAATGTACGATAGATATTAATTTCTTTAACCCGATCTCCTAAAAAAACAAATTTCCCAAAAAACCCATAAAAAAATTTCAAAACGATGACCTACACATACTTTCACATCCATTTATAATTTTTTTTTTTGCTTTGGTTTTTTATTATATGTATAATGACATTAAATTCACTTTGAAAGGAATTTATGTATAATGTCAATGTTACATTCGGAGAAAATTGATCGACCTCAAAATTATAGTATGCATATTTGAAGCAAAAAAAAAAAAAAATATTAAAAAATAATCAATCGACCAATTATGTATGGAATGTATTTTATAGTCGAATTTCAACGTTATTTAAGCAACCGTGCCATATTATGCACGGGTTACTATACTAATTTAGTTTAAAAAAAAAAAACATTTCATTTAGTTGGCGAGAGACAAAGTGAGCAAACCCCGGGAGCAATTCTCTCCTTCCTTCCAACAAAACAACTCATCACCCAAAAAAAAAAAAAAACACACTCATCGATCAACTCATTTAATAACATATTATCTAATTATTATGGCGGCAGCAACGACGCCCTTGAATAAGGTGGAGAGGGCCCACCAGATGTACCGTGAGGGGCGCTACACCGAAGCGTTAGCGTTCTACACCGACGCGCTGTCGGCCGCCAAGACCAAACCCCAGAAGATTGCTCTTCATAGTAACCGTGCTGCTTGTTTCCTCAAATTGCATCACTTTAAATTGGTACTTTTTACGCTTTTGTTCGTTTACTCAATTATATATCTTGAGTTATTGATGATCACATTACGACTGAACCAGCTAATCTTGGGAGAGATCGTCTACTTTTATTATAAAAGTAGACCTGACCCAATATAGGCATATAAAACTACAACTAATTTGGGCTTGTATGGAGTTTAAGAAAATTTACCTAATAAAAAGTTAGTCTAGACGGTCTTTTTTAATAATTTGTGATGACTCAAATAGTGCCAAAGTCAAGACGTTGACTTTTGAGTGGAACAGAGGGAGTGGTAATGGTAATATAGTTGACTTGTGTTATTTGTGTTTGGTTTTAGGAAATGAATTAGAATTTTTTGATTGTTTTAATTAGATAATGAATTAGCGGGTTTTAATGATCAAAGTATGACTTCGAATAGTGTCAAAGTGAAAATGTCAACTTATGAGTGGAACAGAGGGAGTAATAATGATAAATTTTGTTGACTTGTGTTACTTTTGCTTGTCTTTAGGAAATGAATTACAATTTTTTTGATTGGTTGAATTAGAGAATGAATTAGCGAGTTTATGATTGGTGTTTGGAGATATAATTGCCACGAAGGGGGTCAGATAGGGATCGTTGATGGAGTTTCGTACAATCGGAATTGGCGAAACATGACTGGTTTGTGACGCGGGGAGATCCAATGGAGTAGGGAAGAGGCTTGAGTCCGAGAGCACATCATGCTAACAGTATAACGATGACTATCATGAACTTTTTGGGGCGAAGCCATGAGTAGATGACAAAGGGGGCTATAAGTGGATAATTTTTATCATGGGCTCTACTAGGGCAGGATTTTGAACAAATAGTAGATGGGCCAGCCTGTGACATAATAGCTAGCAAAACTAGTTAGTTACATGTATAAATATTAAAGATTGCAATAGTAAAATCCACATTTTAAGAGGGGCTTCTATGATGCATTGCCCCTGTGGACTATTTGGACATGCTAGAAGTGCCGGACATGGATACTACTGCAGGTATTAGAGTATCATACCAGTCTACCAGAATATACAACTATCAGATACTAGTCCGACATGGGTACGTGAAGGTAGATGAATGATCCGACTTATTGAGAGCATCAAGGTCTACTGTTGAAATCCTTATTTTCTCACTCCATGACTTTGGCCCCTTGGAGAACATTATTTATATTTCCGACATTCACTACCTGCAAACAGTTCGGACTTTGGGTCAGAAAGAATGGGCGAGAGCATGGGATCAAATTGATTCCAAGTAACCACCCAATTTGATTGCCACTGCATATCTACAAGTTTTCAATTCTAGACTTGATGTATCCGTTTGTTTATTAAAATTTGAATCCCTCCAATTGTCATTGAATCACAATGTAAGCCCTTTATTGATCAAAATTGAACCATAAAAAAATAAGAGGAAATGAAACCCAATGCTTTAAGCCTGATCTTTTGTTCCCATCGCCCTAGCCATTGGCCAACTTCCTTTGTCCGCCCCCTGCTCCATGTTTCCAAATTCAAGCCCTGTCCTCCGCTATACTAGCTAGCAGCAACACCTATCTATTTTCGATTCCAACCATCTGAAGACAGTAGGAAAAGTGTAAACCTAAATTTATCCAACATGACAACAATACACTGCAGCGTCCAAAGTCGAGCACAACCAATTCTGAGATGAAGACGAAGTTGACCACAATATAATGGCAGGTTACCAACTCATCAAAGGTTACTATTTGAACTAATCGTGGGACAGAGCTGCAAAAGAGAGAATCAGAGAAATATGCAATATACAGAGTGAAATGTAGATACTGACATATGGCATCAGGAGTGAAGTTTAGTAGTTGCATATAGAGTATTGGAGGTCAAGGTATCTTGATACGAGGGGGGAGAGCGACAAGATGGCGTGAGGCCGTTGTTGGCCGGGTAGGAGTGACAGAGGATAGACTTTACAAAGATTAAACTGATGTGGATATTCTCGTAAAAGAAGGGTTTGGACATGTTTTTTTCTAATATCTAAATCAAGCAACCTTTATCTTATGGAGCTTGATGTAGCTACTCCTACCTAGGTTTAAAAGACATACTTCTACTCTGCAAAGTTAGTTGCTTGCTAATTGCAATGGAGCATAGTTACCCTTCAGTACAGTATCGAACTAAAAGATATTTTGTATTTATTAGTTAATCCACCTAGGAGAACAGATGCCTAGAAATTCATGGGCAGACTGGTTAAGCATGTGACCAAAGCTTTTGTATAGATGATTTCACCTTTAGTTACTTAAGTTACCATGCGACATGTCTTTTCATATGAAGCTGACAAACTTTTGTTTATTAGAGAGAATGGCATGTACAATCTGATTTAGAAGTTTTAATGTTAAACAGTGCAGTACCTAAAAAGAGAGTAATGGTACTGTCTGGAGTTTGATGTTTCTAAAGGGTTACCTAGCATTGTTTTTTAATCTGTCCTACTTTCTCTTTTTTTTTTGTTATGATTATTATCCTTTTACTAGAGCACCATTCGTCTTTCAACCGTAAAGTAACCATTATGAATGACTTTCCAGATCTATCTAGTTCGTAGATCTCAATGGTTATTGTTATTGATGATATGTAACTCATACTGCCTCTCTAAGAATTTAGAACATTGGAAATCCTCCTAAATTTTTTCAAAATATTCCCAAAACTTTCTCTGCAAAAGGTAAACGAGTTCCCTTAAGTTCCTGAAATTTCCCATGAAGAGGCTTTCTCTCTTTGATGATCCTCTATTCAATGAACTTGATACTCTTCCTCTCCTTTGAATTGGTTAAATATTGCATAAGAAGTTGTGGGCTTCATTGTTTGAGACTACAAGCACTTGTATTGAGATGGATATTTACAGAAATCTTAGCTAAAAACCTAGAGATGTTTATATTAAAAACCGTGGGAGTATTGCGTAGGTGCATTGGATTCATTGTCTTTGACATTCATTTTCTTTAATTATTCCTGTGTTTGGACCAGAAAGAATGGATGGGCATGGAATTACTTGAATTGAAGTATTCACCCAAATTGATATGTGCTTTGTATCCCTAAAAAGAGAGGAAATATAAACCAGTGCCCCATGCTCCATATTTGTCCTCATTTTACCAGCCAAAGGGCAAAGGCCAACCGGCTCTATTCGGCTCCTCTTCCACATTCCCAAATGAAAGGAGTATGCAGCCAGCCGAAGAGAAAGGGACAAGATCCACAATTACGTTCATGCATTATCACCAGGCCACACTAACACTATCTAAAATACAGCACAATCAGGTCAGACGTTAACATGATGGTGACCCCAAGTTGGTCACAGACAAGCTCCCGATTATTATTGCTGTTACAGTTAATGATGGGAGAGAAGTAGAGAAAAGGGGAGGGGGGGATGGATTGATATAAGTTAAGTAGAATTCTGTCAAATGAACAGAGGTATGTTTTTTTTTTTTAATTAATTTCTTAACTAAAAGATCTGTACAACTTTTATGGGGTGTTTGGATGCCAATATTGTGGGGAACGGTGAGATAAAGAGTGGGAAGGATTGAGGCGGACAGGGGAAACAAAGGACTTCCCCTCTTCCCCCCCCCCCCAAATATAGACAATCTTGGATGGATTTAGTGTCAGTCTGTCAGATGCCGGACATAAACTCCGAGCAACTTATTCTTAAACAGTTTTACAGATTTGATTTACATTGTCGTTTTCTAGTGTAACATTGCTGGGAGAGGGCTCTAAACTTAGCTACAGCTCATGGCATGGGTTAAGTTTTCTTGTTTTATGTCAAACAATTGATGCATTTTTTTTTTTTTTTTTGAAATATGATGCAGTTACTCCTACCTGGTTAGGGAAGACATAGTTGTACTGTTTTATCAAACTCAGCTGAAGGCCAACTGAGATTTGAGCTTAGGAACCCTCCACTACAACATAGTTGGGGTGCATTTATTGTCAAGTTATCTGAATATGGTGTTATGATTATATATACATGTATACGGTCCTTAACAAACCTACTAAAATGATTATACTTCTTCATCTCCTCTCCATACTTTATTTAGCATGGATGCCACATATTGCTTTGACTGCAGAATTAGATATAATTTAAGAGCTGTAACTTCTTCAACATAAGAAAAAGGTGAATATTTTATATTTGATCTGATAATTTGTTTGACTGGATCTTTTGCCTTGCAACTGTTGGAAATTTAGATCTCTCTGATTTATCGTACTAACATTGCTGTTGTGCTAATAGGCAGCTGATGAATGTACATCTGTCCTTGAGCTTGATCATAAACACACTGGAGCGCTCATGTTGCGTGCTCAAACTCTTGTCACTTTGAAGGAGTATCAATCAGCCCTTTTTGACGTTAATCGGCTTCTGGAGTTGAATCCGTTATCAGAAGTATACCTAAACCTTCAAGCACGTTTGAAGACACAATTGGTATGTCCTCTCTCCCCAAGGACCAGACTTAAAAGTGTTAGAGACTCCTTCGCCTGTCCCTCTAGGGCCTTGTTTTGATGTGTTATGTGAACTTTCCATGGGAAGTTAGAGTTGCAAGAGCTTAATGCCATGGAATTACACTACGCACATGTTTGGCTGGCTGTCAATATTCAAAGTGATTGAGAGGAAAATTACAAATTACTCTCAAGTCTTAAGAGCACATCATCTCTTCGTCATTCACCTTAAGACTACAAACACCCAAGAAATAGCCCCAAATTTTCTGGCCTTTTCTCTTTTTATATTCCTTTCCCTTTTCCATGGCTTCTATTCTCTTTGTTACTGTAGGACGTTCAGATTTCAGATATAAAGCTGCCCACATTGTAAATTCTAAATTAGTTTTTTTTTTCCCTATGCTTATGCACCTCAAGTTGGTCAGAATGGTTACGCTAGGCAACAATTTTGGGAAGATTTAAAGAAGGTTGTGCAAAGGTTACCTAGCAAGAAGCTATTCAGTGGAGGCGACCTTAACAAGCATGTGATTTATAGTCGTGAAGGTTTTGAGAGTGTTCATGTGGGGTTAGGTTTTGGGAATGAGAATGAGGTAGGCTGGGGATTTTCGTTTATGGTGAGCTGTATGACTAGAGCGCTTGGTTTAAGAAACGCGAATCTCACATGAAGACTTATAGGATTGGGGTAGATGCTATATATTGTGATTTCTTTTTGGTTAGAAGGAGATCTAGAACAAATTCCACGAAATTGAAGATTATCTTTTGTGAAAGTGTAGTGACTCATCATCGAGTTTCGGGTGAGTAGACAAATGAAAAAGAAGTAAGTTTGAGTTGGAGCCTAGGATTAACTGCCAGAATTTGCCATGGGAGAACCAATAGGCTTTTGTGGAGAAGATGAGTGAGGAAGAGGTGTGGTCATTGGTGACAATGTAGATTTTGGAGGAATGTGGTTTAGGATGACACAAACTATAAAGAAGGTGGCAAAAGAGGTGTTTGGAGATTTCAGGGAAAGCCACTAAGAAAGGACACCTCTTGGTGGAATGACGAGGTGAAACAAGCCATTAAGAATGAACGAGAATGTTATAGGATCTTGGAGAAGTGTAAGAGTACTAATAACATTGAGATGTATAAAGCTGCCAGAAGGGAAGTTATGAAGGCCGTGAAAGAGGCAAGGTCTAAAGTAAACAAGGACATCTATAAACCGACTTGTTTGAGGGATACGATGACTAAAAACATTGAGGTGTGAAGTGTGTGAAGGATGTCAAGCAAAAGTCTTGGTAGGAGATAAGGAAATAAGTGAAAGATAAATGTCGTTTTTTGATAAGTTCAACCGTGATCAAAAGATGTTGGGGATCTTAACATTCTTAATGACTCGATTAACAGGTAGTTTGTGCAGAGTAATCAAATCTGGGCAGTCAAAGATGCCTTAAAGATGACGAAGTCGAGGAAAGTAGTTGGATTTGAGGGTATACTTATTGAGGTTTGGAGATGCCCAGGAGAGATTGCTAAAACTTGGTTAAAACTCTTATTTAACAAAACTTTGAGAAGTAATAGATGCCTATGGGATGGATGAAGGGTACACTGATTCCACTATATAAGAATAAGGGTGATGTACAACATTGTTCCAGCTTTAGGGCAGAATTGAGGGCAAGAATCCATGTTATCGATTGCGAGTGGGTTTATCAGTTTATTAGTATTAATTTTTTTTTTTCTCTCTCTCTCTCCTCTCTCTCTGTCTTCCCCCTTCTTATGTTCTCCGACGAATCTTTTTACTGGTTCATGTTAGCCTCCCCTTTTATTTTGGGATTAAGGCTTCGTTGTTAAAAAAATAATGAAAAGCAATGATAGTGAGTTGATGTATTGGTTTATATATACAAACAAGTAGCTGATGATCCTTTATTTCATTCAGTTGAAATTCTATTTTGCTCAACTGAAGAGCTTTGGGTAGAATGGTCATTAACTAGCTAATTAGCTATGCAATTTTTGTTTATATAGGGCTGATTTTGTATTAATTTGGGGTTGTCTGTAAAAAACCTTTGGTAGCATGCTTGATAACTAGCAGTCATATGTGCTATTATACAGTGCTGATTGATTTAGGGCTTTTATGAGTACTGACCCCCCTCCCACCTCCCCCCTTCAGGCACCCCGGCAGATGTTTCAGTCAGGTAGTGCTTTAGAACTTTGGGGCATCTTCATTTACTACTAATTTTCCATATGTGATGATTTGTGATTTGTGCTACAATCAGTAGCTTTCACAGTATCAAATAAGCTTTTCATTGCTTTCCAGAGACACTCTTCTTGTCAAATGTCTCTCACCAATTGAAAAATTGTGATTGAAGATATCCATTGCAACTTGTATTTTAATTAAGAAATAATGATAATAAAGAAATCTACTGGAATGAAACAGATAAGTGAAGATATTTCAATCAATAGGATGAGATCCCAGTTTATATTTTTTGTGAAATTTATGCACACGGTCCTGCTATTCTAAATTTTTTAAAGAAAGGTCCTAAACCTACAATAAAATTATTATGGTTTTTAGCCAGGATTTTAGGGAGCAATGGAGCATTACACAACAGGGGTGGGGCTATACTTGCTTATCAGGCTTCTAGTACTGGCAGCTATTGTTACGTCAAAAAGAAGGAAAAAATAAAATAAAATTGCAGCTATTGTTAGTCTCAGGCAATAACATCCTCTGCTGTGTTAAATGAGTTAGTGGTCGGTCCTGCTTCTGTCGAACCCCACCTGGAAAATGACAAGAAAAGGACCTGTCCTTGCTTTAACATCAGATGTTCATTGGGTGGGCCTTATAGTGCCTTGGTAGATAATAATCGGATTTGAAGACTGTTTGCCATACTCGTGGACATAATTGCTGTTCCAAGTGAGACTTCATGTGTGGTTTTCTATCAAGTTGATATCACAATTAGCTTTTAATAATAAAAGAGTTCCGACAGTAGTTAAGCTGCTAGTGCTGCACTTTCAATAACAATAAGGCTTATCAGTTAGACTTCCACTGAGCTGTTGGGATTGGTGATCGATCTTATTTGTAGCATTGTTCTCTTTGGCTGTACTTGAGATGGTTTTGTTTTCTGCTCAAGGAAGTCACTTGCTCCAATACCTGAGGTAGAAACGGAGCTAGAGGAAGAAGATGAAGACACATGTGAAGAAATGTTTGAAGGATCCAGTGAATTGGAGGAGGACAGGCAAAAGAAACGAAAAGGAGAAGATAGAAGTACAGTTGAAAAAGCTGATCTTCAAGTCAGTGCTTCGAATGAATTTATCAGCCCTGAATCCAATAGCAGCAATCTTTCTTCTGATCCTCATTCAATTGGATGGGGTGCAATCCCAAAACCAAAAGGGCACTCCAGACTTGACTACTCTCGCTGGGATAGAGTTGAAGAGGGTTCTAGCGAAGAAGAAGATGATGACGACGACAAAGATTATGAAGCAGCCCAGCCTCAGTACAAATTTCGTGTGAAAACTGTTGATCTCAGGCCTGTCAAGTGAGGTCTTAACATGATTAATGCAGTCAATTTTCTCCAGCTGAGACGGTGTCTTGAATGGAGTTATTTGTGCCTGCTGAGTCTTGGGACCTTTCTGACCATTCTATTGCAAATTCTGGTTGGTCTAAGTCAGGCGGGTGATCTTTCTACATGATTATCATCAGTGTGAGTTATGCGCGTTGTGGTGGTGCCGTGCTTATCATTTTGGGTTCGTACGGTGGATATGTCGTCACCCACTGCATAAGCTCCTGCTGGGTTGGGGTTAGTGCTGTTCAAGTGTTCCTCTTGCATGCCAATAGTAGTCAAATAAGTCCAGTGACAAAGGCATAGCCAAAGTTCTGACCCGGCATTTCAGTTTGATCTTTGTCAGAGAAGTATTGTATTTGTAAATTATCAACTGCAGATTTTGTTGAGCTCATCTAATCATGGTAAAATACATTATCATATAGGAGAAACTCTTCACTAGTTCGGTTCATCCTATTTTCTTTGTCATCTTGTATCTCCATCATCATTATTACTTATATTATGATCAATTTTGTCTGGTATAGTACATCATAACATATACATCCAGAAAAGCCATTTATATTGGAGGAGTCTTTTTTTTTATTATTTTTTTTTGTATATTGGAAGGCGTAATTTATAGTATACACATATCAGAGATAGGGTGATTATGTATATTTTGGATTGTGTTTTTTTTTTTCTTTCACTTCCATTATAAAGAGTTGCATTTTCATCAGCAAGAATCGAAGTGGTGCTAGTTTTGGAGGAGCATGTTGCATTGAGAGAGCCAAATTCGTCTCTAATGATGAAACCCAAAGTAGTTTTATTATTCTTGTAGGAGCGGTCGAAATTGATCTTTGTAAAATGATAGCAGACCATCTAACAAAATTTGGAACTTGACGATGATGATGACGAAGGAACATGAAATCGGTGGAAGGATGGGAGAGGTTGAGGTCGACTTCCTTTCGAGATAATTATTCATTAAACATCGTGTAAAGCTCGAAGAAAGACCGCAATTGTAGTGAAGTTATCATTTCAACAATTTAGTAAAGATACAATCAAAGTCTTTGCGCTTTCTTTCATTTTTTTTTTCAGTAAAAATATATATCAGAATAGACATCATAAAAAGTTCTTAGAATAGAGGATTCAATGTATAAGTTGGATTGTTTTTGATATCATGCAGGGATATTGGATAACAAATCAACAAGCATAAAAGAGGGATAGTATACATTATAGAATCATTATTGATTATCGATACATAAAACACCCGAAATGATAATTGGGATGATAACAGATTAATAGCCATAGTGTGATCTTCTCAAGTAACGTTTCAATTTTCGGAACCATCAGAATAGTCAGTATAATAATCATAATCGCTTTCAGCTTTTGTTTCGTGCGACTCTACCTGAATCTTCTGACCACCGGAAATGTTCAGAAGGCTTTGCTTGCATACATGAGCTGCAGGAAGTACTTGGCATCCATAATCATGAACTCCAATAATAGATAAATCTGTAGCCACTCCATGTCTAAGGCTGTACCAAAACAATTTGGAACTGTTTCTGCTCGGTATCTCTTCTTGTGATCCATTCCGAAAGCAAGAGGCCCGTAGATAAACTCTGGATCGGTCGAAAGAGGTATGCTCGTCGTCAGTTTCATCCACGACCCTTTCACACCATACTCCTTCATTATCCATAAAGTACCCGTGGCCACACATTCATCCTTAACCATCAAACAGAGATGCCTATCAAGCGTACCGAGGTTGAAATCCCGTCCAACAGCATCGTTCACCAGAATGTCGGGCAAGATAATGTCGTCTGTCCATTGCTCAGCCCTCATATCGAAGCAACCAATCCTCATCTTCGTATCATCCCAAGAACTAAAGATCACGTTAAGCAAATAGCCATTTACGTTGGCTGCATCATAACGAAAAGCTCGCATGCAATCTGTACGTTCTTTATCTTCGATCTCCTTCCATTTATTGGTTTGAAAGCTATAAACAATGACTTCTCTATTACGGTAGTAGTCGACAAGCCTAACGACTTTGCAGTCATTGTTGGGCTCATCATGAAATAACCCATACTGTATATTATAAGAATTTTCGGGTATGTATTTGTAAGCTTGTTGATCGCCGATTACCCAGAAAGTACGAGTTGATGGGTTGAGCAAAGCGATATAGGAGAGGTTAGTGAACCCGCTGGAAATCAAGAGAAAGCATTCAGATGAAGCAACGATGCCCACAATGGCCGTGCAGCTATTTCTTGCTAAGTCAGGGTAAGGGCAGACTGATGGGGGAGTGTCCAGAGAGTCGTCGAAGCCGAATAAGTAGCAGCTGCGGTAGCTTCGCGGCAGGATGAGGAGGCGATTGAGGTCGGAAGAGAGAGCGTGTTTGTGTTGCTTGCGTATGAACTCATCGGATGAGATGAGGGTTCGGAAGGATTTGGAGACGCACTTGAAGCGTAGGAGAGATTTGATGGGGACTCTTGGTAGTATGCAGTTGTGTATGACGTCCGTGGGAATGGACGCCATGAAGAGATGGTTTTCTGTTCTACTAGGGGCCGAAAGAACTGGTCTTAGCTGACTAGAAGTAATGGATTATTGTATGAGCAGCTGCCGCATGAAAAGACTGAAAGACATGGGGAGGTTAAATAAAGTCTAGGATTATTTTTATTATAGTAAAATTTGCATGTTGGTACCCGCAGTATCATATAATTACAATTTAGGTACTTGACGTTTGACTAATGCCATTTTAGGTACCCATCAGGGCATTAGGATACCATAAATTGATTTTTGTAAGTTTTGTTGTTAAGGTGTCATTAATTTGTATTAAAAAAAAAGCCCAAATTTTTCTAATTAAGGAAACAAAAAAATATTTGTAACAAATACCAAAATATCATAAAAATCCCACGAGGATATACAAAATTGCCCAAAATACTAAAAGTCCTCAAAATAAGGATATTTCCTTTTGTCAACCAATGGATTAGCGTTTTTATTATAATCACCATGACATATTTCGACTTTTTTAAAATAACCCTAGTGTTTTTGATTCACCATTGTCGCCGACCACCCATCCACCCCTGTCGCCGCCAAAACGAAGAGCCCCATGCCCCCACCTATCTCTTTTTCCATTTTTCGATCGTTTTCCTATTTCTCACCTCACCTTTCCTCCTCCCCGACCATCACCCTCACCCCCACCCCGACCCCCTACCCCAGCAACCGAAGGATCAAGTGAATTGGAGGACAGGCAAAAGAAACGAAAAGGAGAAGATAGAAGTACAGTTGATCTTCAAGTCAGTGCTTCGAATGAATTTATTAACCCTAAATCCAATAGCAGCAATCTTTCTTCTGATCCTCATTCATTGGGTGGGGTGCAATCCCAAAACCAAAAGGGCACTCCAGACTTGACTACTCTCGTTGGGATAGAGTTGAAGAGGGTTCTAGCGAAAAAGAAGATGGTGACGACGACCAAGATTATAAAGCAGCCCAGCCTCAGTACAAATTTCGTGTGAAAATTGTTGATCTCAGGTCTGTCAAGTGAAGTCTTAACATGATTAAAATTTTCTCCAGCTGAGACTGTGTCTTAAATGGAGTTGTGTGTGCCTGCTGAGTCTTGGGACCTTTTTGACCATTCTATTGCAAATCTCTGGTTGGTCTAAGTCAGGCGGGTGATCTATCTACATGATTATTATCAGTGTGAGTTATGCGCGTTGTGGTGGTGCCGTGCTTATCATTTTGGGTTCGTACGGTGGATATGTCGTCACCCACTGCATAAGCTCCTGTTGGGTTGGGGTTGTGCTGTTCAAGTGTTCCTCTTGCACGCCAATAGTAGTCAAATAAGTCCAGTGACAAAGGCATAGCCAAAGTTCTGTCGCGGCATTTCAGTTTGATCTTTGTTAGAGAAGTACTCTATTTGTAAATTATAAACTGCAGATTTTGTTGAGCTTAGCTAATCATGGTAAAATACATTATCATATAGGAGAAACTCTGTTCACTAGTTCAGTTCATCCTATTTTACTTGTCATCTTGTATCTCCATCATCTTCATTACTTACATTCAGAAATGCCAATTACATTGGAGGAATGGAGTATATTTTTTTTTTTTGAAAGATATTTTTTTATACTATACACACATCAGACATAAGGTGATTATGTATAACAAAATCGGTGAATATGTACGCTATGGTCGATGACTATACAATTTATTATATTCAATATGCATGGAGACGGGATTTGAAGGGGTCCTTACAATGGGGAACCTCTATCAATTCCAAGAAGTGTGCCATATTGGGGTCTATAGGCCTTTCTGGTTTTTAATTTGAGATGTTGAAGTCGTGTTACACCTTGGTGTTGTTGTAAGGCTTCGGGAGATGGATTTTGAGTTTGGTCCACGATTTTTTGTGATTATTGGAGCGATGGCTTGGTAGGATGTAGATCCCGTTTGTTTATGTTTTATTTGGGTGTATGCTTAAGGGTGGGGTGGCCAATTATGAAAACGGGTGTGCATGGTGTAATTGGTGATACATCATCCAATTCTTCAAGGCCAGAAAAGGACTTATGTCTCATTTGACCAGCAAGTTGTCTCGTTGTTGATGTGGATTAACACTTTTCCGTGCCATTTGGAACTCTATTGTTCTTCTTATTGGACACTTCGGATCTGGATTCTCTGTTATCCTTCAAAATGGAAATTACGAGAACATGTTTAGTTTCTCTACTTTCCTTAGCTTATAAAGTGAACTTTTCCTTTTCATTGTCCAAAATTGAGGTAGAGTTTACAAGAAGATGGTAAATAAGGATAGACAAGATCGTGCTTTGATGTTTCCAATCCATGTGCTTTCTTCAATAGTTTTGCCATGTAAATTTAATATTTTCTACCAGCACCCTAGCAACTCATATTCTGCCTTCCTATTGGCTTAATGTAAGCCTTAATTAACTTTCGTATGAAAGAAAAAGTATTTGAGATAGTTTAAACCCCAATCCTTAGTCTTTGTAGGTACAAAACATTTGGTATGAAAACCACAAACCGTTATGCAATATGTTGTGTTTGTCTTGTTCATGTTCCCATTAAACAAGGGAGAATCCTTTTCGATGGGCATAAAGTCTCCATGGGGTTCTCCATGAAATTTTTGACATTATTCAAAATTCCATAATATTTATAAAAATTGAAAAGCTCCAATCTATTATTTGTCCAGCACACCAATACACAATGCACATTCTTCTGCATGTAGAAATACTAGTGACGATTGTTGAAAACATTGAGAAAACAAAACCCGGAGAAGTTACATTGATAAATATCCATCATCTTCAAACTAGCATGGGCTCAACATAGGTTGCGATTATGTCGTCCTTAATCAACTTTGCCGAGTGAGTATAACCATCTATGACTTTGTAGAGAGAATCAACAACACGACTTAGATTAAGGACTCGTTTAAGAAGTGGCCTAGGAAGATGTTCACTATCACTAGACTTCACCTTGATAAGGATCTCCTCATTTAAGTCCTTCCATGCATCTTCGAACATTTTGTTAAATATCATCACCACTTCTTCTCTACCCATATTATTGTCCTTCATGTAGCACTCCACACCCGAAGCAACATGTCCTCTAGCTTGCTCTTCCTTTATACATGACATGTAGAAACTTGATAAAAAATATAATCATATAAAATTACTTATAAGTAGTTCTACTGTAGTCAATTTAGCTTACGCTAATCGTATAACACTTAATCAATGTAATAATTTCTTCCATATGATTATACATCAGGAGATTTTATATTAAGTTCAAGTCATATTTCATATAATCGAATTTCATTAGAAGTCTAGTTCCTGAAAATCATATGACATTGATGCATGTATATTACCTCATGACTAACTATATCATCCATGAGTCGACTGATGACTTCGCACGCTTTAATGGCTTTAGGAGCTTTTATTATCTGTTCAAATGGTTTGGCTTCTGCAATTTCCTTTATTCCCATTAAAGATGTGGTAGTTATGAATTGAACGGCCCCAGTGATGCTCGCATTGACCATGTATTCCTCAAACGTTGGCACATATTTTTCTTTCAACCATTTGGCCTCAATGTAATAGCTTCTTATTAAATCCATCATCTGAATTCATAAACCAACAACGTTTATATTAACTGAAAAAAGTGTATTACGAATACCAAAGGCCCTTAAATCAAATGAGTAATCATTTTTTGGACGATCCATGATTGGACTTCAACAGATTACACCAAAACTAAGTGTCACCCTTTTGAATGTGGCTTCGAGACCCCATTAATAAGGGATTTTATAAAAATATGTGGAAGGGTGAAATAACACCAGTCTACTTTTATTTTTTTTTCCACCTAAAGAAACATAATAAATAGCAAGAATTTTTCAACCACCACATCTATAAATTGACGAGCAGATCGTAATTACAAATTTGACTAAATAGAAAACAAAACATAAGAAGTCCTTACACGGTCTTTTGCAAACTGAGCAACATATGATTTCCCTCTCACAGTCATCATTGTGGCAAACTCACTATAAGTATTCAGAACAAACTCGAATACTATTTTCAAATAATCTTCAGGTAACTGCTCTATTGCACTCGAGTCCCACCTAAATTGACATTGACATATATGTATGTATAAGAAGTTTCTTGATCAAGATATAATTAATTAGCTACATGCATGCCTTGACTTTCCAAATCATCTGATTATTATGTACCTCTCAAATGCGTTGGTTAGATGCTCGAGTTCCTCAAACGTCCCATATGCATCATAGGTATCGTCTAGTATGGATAAGGCTAGGAGACCTTTGACAAGCAGCATTCTAGCAAGAGAATATTGAGGTTCATAGTACATAGCTATTGACCAGAAATGACATTCCACACTTCTCTGTCTTGCATAAGGAAGCTTCGTTGCAAAATCCAAGGTCATCCACCACCTGCACATGCGGTATGCTAAAATGTTTTGCAAAACTTAGGCATTTAATAATCTTAGTAAAATACTGTAAATTATGATGCTCATTCTCGTTAACCCCTATCCGACACAGGTTCAAATCCTGGTGTCGAATTCAGTTGTTTTTTCACAAAAAAACACGTTTTTAGCCCAAAATGAAGTACCAGTCTCCATACTCATATTTGTGGGTAAAGTAACCGACACAGCTACTGAAGAAAAATGAAGAGTCTGAGCTTCATAGCGCTAAACTTCATAAAATATTAAGCAGCGCAACCATTAAACGTAACCAACAACATGAACAACAACCTTATAAAAAGGATTATTGATAACATGGGTCGTCTCAAACAATTCGGAGGCCATGTGATTGGATTAGAAGTGAGACCCCTAAAATGTAATAAATTTACTAAAACAAAATTGCTACAAAATGGTCCAAAATTACTATAAGGTAGCTTCCCTACGAGCTATGATTATGGTATTTGGGGAGAAGAGTATTATATTCTACATTTATGGAAACGTGAAATTTGTTTTTTTTAATATTTAGGTATTTAGGCAAAACAAAGTTGATTGTAATGTTATGAAGGAGGATACAGATAAGGCCTAGCTTATTGAAATGTTTCACCATTAACTTTAGAATTTATTTTAAGGATAAGTTCGTTAGAAGATTGGGCCTCCAGTTTTAATGGTCGATTACTTTGAACCTGTTATAGTATTCTAAGATAACCCAAATGATTACTAGGTGCTTATTAAAATGCATGTGAAATTAACTTACTGTTGAATTTGACTTAATTCTCTTCGGTACAACAACTGCAACCTATTGTAGTCGTATTTTGCAAGTCGCAAAAGTGCCATGTTCCGCGAGTCATCTTTTTCATAGGAAAAAATAAAATGCCAACTTTCCACCCTTGGAATGCCATGGTGCAACACTCGCTTTAACGCATGGCGTGCTTGCTCATAGTATGTTTCAATTGACTTAAGGAAATCAGTAGTGTATACATGAGCGTCGTCGAGGATAACTTCACCATGCATCCTAAGGTGAGTAGCTTCATACAAGCTCACCATGCCGTTCAAGTCATTTTGTAGAGCTTTCTTGTATTTGCCTTCACCATCAATGAATTTGATGAACACATCTGCAAGTTTTAGTGCATTTAGTATTAGTTAAATAGGATGACAAAAATGTTGAATCATAACTTTTTTCTTTATAATTCATTAATCAGCGGAGGCTTGCCTTTTAAGCATCGGTCAAAAGTTCATTTATATTATTTTATGTGGAACTGGATAACATTCTATATCTAATGCGGATGTGTGTCATAGTATCTAATTTTTCATATCATATTAGTTTTCTGTACCACAAGGCATCTTATATCCATGTTGCCTGAATATACGAAATTGTGTTGCCGTGCTGCATAAATTATAGTCACTCTTGGAAGCATTTCCAAGAAATTCTTCAAAACATTGATCAAGCAACCGCTTAATTTCGTCTTCATAATAATATGAGACCCCTAAACGCTCCACTACATCAATCAATCTCATCTTCTCTTCTGAATCGACAGAAGTATCCATTAGCATATTCCACACTTCTTCCTTCAATGGCTCAATATCTTGTGCATACTTATCCATCATCTAAAATCACAAATTCAGTAAAGTCAGGCGAAAGTTTGAATATTTTTACTATCATCCGCGCAGTCTTTCATCATAGATAAACACGCATAGATAGTTAAGAATACAGGTACAATGTACAAACATACACACATATATAAACATATACATCATATATATATAGAGAGAGAGACAGGTGTTATTATGCGAACTTCTTTTAGAATGCGAACCAATCTGTTATATGCGAACCAATTGTGAGTCGTCCGATCAGTGCATTCAACGGTCAGATCTAATTAGTTAAATTATGAAAAACATGCGTGACAACTCTTCACTAGTGTATGATAGGATCCCCAAAAAAAAAAAATTTATACTCTTACCCCATCAAAAAGACACACGTGATAACTTTAATGTAACAGGTGACAACTCCCCTGCAGAGTGCATACCAAGACCCCTAACCCCCCATCAACCTGGCATAACCATATCTCTCTCTTCTTCATAAAACCTCTCTCTTCTCTTTCTCTTCCCTCTCTCCTCTCTCCCATCTTCCCTTCGCCGCCCCTCAACCACCGCATACCCAACTTTCCCCTTACCTGCTGAAACGTGGTTCTTTCTCTCTTCCTTCCCCCATTCCCTTTATCTCTTCCTTCCCAGACCCGGAACAACCACCGTCGGCCACTCTCCTCCCCCTTTCCTACATGCGAACACATCCCTCCACCATGCGTGGTTTGTTGTCTGGTTGATGGTGGAATGAAAATGAGGGAGAATGAGGTGTTGGGGTTGTCGGATCTGGTTTTTGTTTGGTGGGTTTGGGTTTTGGGTGGCCAAATCTGGGGTGTGTG
The DNA here is from genome assembly GCA_901111285.1 of Corrigiola litoralis. Classification (NCBI taxonomy): domain Eukaryota; kingdom Viridiplantae; phylum Streptophyta; class Magnoliopsida; order Caryophyllales; family Caryophyllaceae; genus Corrigiola; species Corrigiola litoralis. The sequence continues at coordinate 5,680 of CAAKMY010035341.1, read as the reverse complement.
GTTGTTTTCCGTGAGTGGGGGTGGTTTTGGGGGGCGGTTTCGTAGGTTTAGGCGGTTGTTTTCGTGGGGTTTATGGGTTGTGGTTGGTTTGTGAGGGTCGCTTTCGTGGTGGTATTGGGAGGAATGGTTGTAGGGGAGGGGGTTTGTGGTGGTTTTCGTGGTGTTGGGGTGGTTGTCGTGTGTTGTGGTGGTTTTTGTGGCTCTGGTGGTCATGGGTGGGTTGTTTGGTTCTGGGTGGCTGTGTGGATGTTGTGGCAGGATGTGGGTGTTGGGGTTTTGATGGCTGTGTGGATGTGGTGGCCAGATGTGGGTGTCGGGGTTTTGACGGTGTTGTTTGGAGTGGTTGTTGGTGTTGTTGGGGTGGTGGTTGGAGGTCATCGAGGTTGGTGGTCGTGGGTTTGGGGTGGCCGGTCCCTCGTTCTCTCTCTACTCCTCTACTAGTTGGGGTTTGCTGGGCTAGTTGTGGGATGTGGGAGGGGTTGTTGGGTGGTGGCGTGGTAAAAAGTTGTTAGCTGGTGGTGGTTGGATGGTTGCATCATCTATGGTGGTGGTGAGATGGATGGAGGTCGCTGAGGAGATTGGGATGTGGGGGTGGTGCGGGTGAGGAGGGGGGCTGTGGCGGTGGTGTGGGTGAGGAGGGGGGGCTGTGAAGGTTGTGATGGAGGGGCATTGTGGGGCGGTGGGGGTGGTGGGGAGTTGTGGGGATGGTGTTGGTTTCGAGATGGGGGCGAGGCTGTGGGGATGTGGTGGTTTCGGGATTTGGGAAGGCGTTGTCGGAGGGTTGAGTTGGTGAGTGGTTTCGGGATGGGGGTGGGATTGTCTGGATGGATGATAAAACTATAATATGTGATAATAAAAAAAACTTTGATATATGAGTAGAACTTGGGTGAGACGGTCTCACCATAAGCTTTTGGTGAGACGGTCTCACCGTAAGCTTTTGGTGAGACGGTCTCACCGTAAGCTTTTGGTGAGACGGTCTCACCGTAAGCTTTTGGTGAGACGGTCTCACCGTAAGCTTTTGGTGAGACGAACCCAAAACAAACTCAAAAGTAATACACGGGTCAACCCACCCACAACAAAAAGCAAATGCTGGTTAAACCACCGACACACATATAAAACGCACAGACCCACCTCTTGTGTCTTCACACTCCTCCATTCTCTACATACCATTTTCTCTCTCCTCCTCCCTCCTTTCCCATCATTCCATCTCTCCTTTTGAAACCCTTAGTCGTTTTCTCTCTCATCCGACCCTACCCCGTTGTTTCTGTCTCTTTCTCGATCCTCTGTCGTTTCTCTCTCATCCTTTTTGTAGATTTGTATGGGTGGTGGTGTTGGAGTTGGACCCTATATATGGAGATGAGAGAGTTGGTTGATGTTCGGTTCAATGGGTAGGGGATGGGGTTTGATTCGATCGGTGGGTATGGGGTTCGATTCGATCGGAGGGAATGGTCGTCGTTGATAAAGGGGTAGGGTGGGCGTTAGGAGGGGCTGTAGCACGACTACCGGAGTCGCTATATCGAACGACAGGGGAGGGGCTGGAAATCTGGAAGAGGAGGGGGAATTACTGTCGAATTGTGGATGAAGGCTGAGGTATAGACGTAGCTCATGCTTCAGTAGAAGAAAAAAGTAATAACTTTCAACTTAAAAACATGAACTTATAATATAAAATATTAAACTTTTAAATGGAAATAACTATCTTTCACAATAATGAGTTTTTAACTTAAATTATGTAATTTTTAAGATAAAATTGTAAACTTTTAAGATAAAGTTGTAAACTTTAACTTTTAATAGTTAAGTATTAAAATTGAAAGTTTAACTTAAAAGTTCAATGGTTAATGTTAAAAGTTTAACCATTTGACATAAAAGTTCAATAGTTAAAATTAAAAATTCAACTTTTTAACTAAAAGTTCAATAATAATTTTAAGCTAACCCCTTTAGTTTAAAAGTTCAACATTCAAAGTTTGAACTTAACCATTTAACTTAAAAGTTACTGCACTCTTTTATTTTAAAGTTTAATATTTACAGCTAAAAGATCAATCATTTATTATGAAAGTTCAACCATTTAACCAAAGTTGATATCTTAGTAACTAAAACATGTCTTTGATACATAAAAAAAAGGCACAAACAGTACCACAACACCAATGTCTACTGCAAATGTGCCATGCCCGCTACTCTCAGTCTCTCAGAAGTCATTGTACTCTTGTTTTTTACCCTTCTTCAGCCTCGCCACCACCACCTCCTCCTACGTAACTAAAACTGTCCCCCACCTCCACCTTGATCCCAACCCATTTTACGGGTGCCACCTCTCCCCCCTCTCTCCCCCTTGCCTTTTCCTCCTCCCTCAACTCCGCCTTCAATTACCCCCTCCTCCACCTCCAAACGAAGTTGTCCCGCTCTCCACCCATTGAATCCCTTCTACTCCGCCATTGAAAACTCTGTTTTTCCGGTCAATTTAGACAACAAAAGGTTGGCTCTCCGTGAAAGATAAGAGAGGGAGTAAAGGAGAGAGAGACCCGACGGTTCCTGTCGATCGACAACCTCCAGCATTAGCGCTATCATAGGAGATTGAGGAAAAACGGCGGGGTACGTGGCGTGGAAGGAGGAGAGAGACTGTTGTGGAGGGGAGTGAGAGGAGGAGAGAAACAAAGGGGGAAAGGAAAGTCGATCTTAAGTCCTGCGCGTGTTGGTAGAATGAGATTTTTTCTATTTTTTTCTCAGGGGTATACTAAGTGGGCGGGTAATATATTGGATTAGGATCCGTCTCACCAAATTTTTTGGCGAGACCGTCTCATTCAAGTTTTTGTGTTGATATATTGAGAACATTATAATGTGACATAATAAATAAATTAAATAAATTATATTAATATGTGATAGGATGATCAAAGTAAAATAACAAATAAATTATATTAAAAATATAAGGAGATAAAATTAGAATAAATGATAAATAATATTAAAATATGCATTAAATTATATTTTAATTAATATGTGATATGTCACGTGATAATTTTTCATGTCACCTGTTATAATTTGCCCATCACATGTTAACAAATCACATAAGTGGTTCACGAACATAAGCAAAATAATAATATGTGACATATCACAGTTTATAATTAACCCGTCACAAATTAATAAATCCCGTCACGTGTTATTTTCTTTAATATGAATAAATAATAAAATAATATTAATATATGACATATCACATGTTACCATTTACTTGTTACTTATTATAGTTTACTTGTCAGGTGTGAATAAAGTCCATCACTTATTATAATTTACCCGTTACGTTTATTATGTGACATATCACGTGTTAATGTTTACCTTTCACCACTTATAATTTACCCGTCACGTGTTATCAAATCACGTTACTTGTATTTTTTGCATTAATATAAAAAAATCAAAAAATAATAAATTATGTGACATATCACGTGTTAATATTTATCTGACACCAGTTAATTAAAATTTATCCGTCACGTGTTAACAAATCTCGTCACTTGTTATTTTTTCCATTTATATAGAAAATTAATAAAATAATATTATTATGTGACATATAACGTGTTAATATTTAGATGTCACCTGTTATAACTTACCCGTCACGTGTTTACAAATCTTGTCACTTGTTATTTTTTGCCTTAATATAGAAAAATAATAATATAATATTATTATGTGACATATCACGTGTTAATACTTACCTGTCACCACTTATAATTTACCTGTCACGTATTAAAAAATGACTTATTATTTCTTACTATTCGTCCATTTGAGTGAAAATAACAAGTAACAGAATATGTTAACACGTGACGGGGGACTTATAACAGTCACATGTCACATATTAATTTTGTATTACTATTTCGCCATATTTGTGAAATAACAAGTGATAGATTTTGTTAACACGTAATGGATAACAAGTAAATTATAACAAGTGACAGGTGAAAATTAACACGTGATATGTCACATATTAATATTATTTTTATTATTAGTCCATATTAATGAAAATAACTGGTGACGGGGTAATTAACATGTGACGCGTAAATTATAACAAGTGACATGTAAATATTAACATATGATGTCACTGATTAATATTATTTCTCAAAGTAATAAGTAGTGGGATTTGTGAACACGTGACGGCAAATAATATATAAATATTAACAATTGACATGTCACGTATTAATATTACTTTATTATTTGTCACATATTAGTGAAAATAACAAGTGACGAAATTTGTTAATAAGTGATTGTTTAAATATATAAGAGGTGATATGTAAAATGTTAATATGTGACACAACATTATATAAATAAAAACCAGTCACGTATGATAACTTTCAAAATTTTAAATTTTTAATATAATCTTATTTTATTTGTATTTGTTCCTTTTCCACCTACTTGTCACATATACCTAAAATCTTATAACATATTAATAATTTATGCTAGAAATTATATTTTTCATATTAGTTCATTAATTCTGTTTAATTTTATTGACACTATGTAATTCTTTTCTATTCTATTTTCTGTTTAATCAAAGTGCAGTCCCGACCCCGACCCCGCTGTGCAACCCCCCTCCCCCTACCCCGACCCTTCTGTGCAATGCACCCTTGACCCCGCGTGCGCCCCCCATCAACAAACGACCACCTAACATAACCCCACGCGCATCCCTCCTCCCCACACGACAATGC
>CAAKMY010035340.1:0-15575 GCA_901111285.1 Corrigiola litoralis | reverse complement strand
ACCCACCCCCTCCCCTCCCCTCTCCCTGCGATACCGACGACAAGCTTTGGTGAACGCAACAGGTACCTCAAGGGGGTCATTACCGAGATCATCCACGACCCAGGGCGCGGTGCCCCGCTGGCCAAGGTGACCTTCCGGCACCCGTGCCGGTACCAGCACCAGAAGGAGCTCTTCGTGGTTTTTGGGTCTAAAAAGTGTAAGAGAAAGAGATGTTAAGTGGTTTTTAGGCTTAATCATCTCACATGAAAGTTAACCCTAACGTTGTTAGTATTCCGTCCATTAGAACTCATTTAAACCCAAAAACACTGACCTCGGGGTTGTTTTAACAAGTCGAAATATGTGAGAGTGATTATAAGAAAAACACGAAACCTCAAGGTGACAAAAGGAAGTATCCCTTATATTTCTCGGAAGCCCATAGCCCTTATTTAAGAGAATCTCTTTTCCTGCTCTATGTTCTCATTTATAATCAATAGCCGGATAAGCTTTAGGTTGGAAGGCAATCGCAAACTGATTTCTCTGCATGTATCATGCATGGGTGCTTTGTGTAAGGAGTATAACACTTGTTACTTAGTAAAATCACTAGCAACGATGTGCATCTGATTAAATCAGTTTTCTGATCTAGAAGACGCCCAGAGGATGCGGTGGTAGACTGCCTTTGCTGAGTGAAGAAGGCATCCTTTCAAAGATTCATCCTTGCTAGAGTTTTTCCTTGCCAGTCCCGTGTGATCGTTTTAGCTTCTTTATGGTCCACTCGGCAGGGGATTTTAAGAGGATCTCCGTGGTGGTCTTGGTGGATCTATTGTTTGATTTGGGGTATCTGAGTTTTTTTTTTTTTTTTTTTTCAACTCTTGAGGACTCTGTGTCTAAGGTTTGTTTTTTCTTTCTCCCCCCCTAAAATATTTAGCTTATAGTTGTCATTTCCCTTGTTAGTATAGAATTGTGGTTAAGTCACCTTAAGTTGCTGTAGCATCAAATCTTGCACCATGAGATGCTGGGACTACTTTTATCGTTGTGTGAACCACTGTACCTTCAATGTCACTGCGGCTGCTTTTCTGATTGCTGAGTGCTATTTTTTTTCTCCTCTAGCATCACTCAACTATTTATACAAAAATTGAATTTTGGAGAACCTGGAACTTGACTCTCATGTTTGAACTTCTTACAGATACCAAAGAATTGATTTTCGAGTTCCCCCACCTTTGAGAGGTTATTGCGATACAGGCAGTGGGTAAGTCTATCTCCTCGTTTATAACATGTGTTGATTTTCTTGTGCTATTTGAATTCAGATGTTTCTGATGTAGTAAATATCTATGTATATGCTAACTTGATAATTTTGTGCCTAGTTAATTTGTTGCTTCTGTCATCTATGTCTCCGTTGACATATGCACTTGTGCGTGAGAGCTAGAGACAGACATGGCTTTATGTGATGCTAAATTGCTAATCATGTTAGACGATATATTTGGTGTTGTATAATCTATAAGTTGTCCATGTACCTAAAAGTGTCTATGTGCCTGCCCTTGTCCTGCAATCTAACTGCGAGATCTCCAGCGAGGAAGCCTAAGGTGGCATAGCGTTTAGATGTTTTTTCCACTGAAAACAGGTTCTGCATCTTACACTAATCTTCTCTTTTAATTTTTTATATCCCCTGGGTTATAAGGCTCTTAAATCCCTCTTTGCTTGTATGCTAGCCTGCTTCATTCTATATTTTTTTCCTCTGAAGATCAGTCCGTTCTTGGTACCATATGGACCTTACCACCACAAAGAACAGGAGATCCTTAGTGAGAACTGAAAAGTCCCGTCAATGATTTTTGTTAATACATCAGAAGTTTGTCTTGGTGTTTCTGAAGGGGCAGTATCTCATTCCACCAAGCTAGGCATTCAGATTTCAGACTGTATTATCCATGTAACTTCTAGTGTAAGAAAAAGTGGGGGATACTCTCTTCTTCTTCCTCGTGACAAAACCCGCAAAATGGATAATGTTATATGATCAACACCTTCAGGTGGCGTTTGGTTAGTAGATTGGAATCGGGTTGGTATCGGTTTGGAATGACTCAAAGCTATTCCAATGTTTGGTTCAAAAAAAAAAAAAAGTAACTGGTATGAAACTAGGAAACACAACCAGGTGGGTCCAACTCCTAGATATGGGGTTGTCATACCCCTCATTTGGATCTTGTATGGAACTCATTCCACATTCCTTGATAAAAAACAAAAGAAAAAATATTCATTATCTTCTTCAATCATCCATCTATCTCTCTCTCCTTTAAAGTGCCCACCACAACCACCTTCTTCCCCGACAAACATTGTCCGCCAACCATATCCTAGCACCATTTACAGCAACCTTGTCAACCACCGTAGCACCACTTCCAGGTTCCATCTTTTACCACCCTGCCTCCTATTGTCCGGCGAAAACGTCGCCCTTCACCACTACTCCCCAACATATATTGGCGGTGGGGTCGTACATGGCTCCCACAGTTCGAAATTTGACAATTCACCCATATTCCACCTCCAAATAGGCAGATCTTGTCCAAGCTATTCACAAGGGTGGCTGGTAACATGTAGTGGTGCACTGGTGGGTGTTCAATAAGATGAAGCGAGGAGAAAGACGGTCGAAGGCTGTGCGTTGTAGATTTGGTGGAGGAAGGAGTTGAAATAAAGAAGAAGAGTTTGGCTGCTCATTGACGTAAGAGAAGAGAAAAAAGTTTAATTTTTAAAACTGACAGTACTCACCAAACGAGTGTTAATAGAAATGGGTTTGTACGTTTGGCCCATTTAAAACCCATTGGTATCATACTCAAACCCATACTTGATAGAAAAAACGAACCAAACGCCACCTCAGTTATGGTGTGTGATTCTTGGGTCCCTTACAGAGTTACAGAGCCATGTCTTATATGCATGCGGTCGGGCAGAGTATAACTTTTGTGGCATGTGATATGGAAAATGTTGTTTTGGTCATAGTGGCTCTATAAAGTCCTCTACTGCTCGTCGATTGAGGTGCGGCTGCTCAAAAGATTTCTCTGACACACTTGGATTGAGGGGTTAGAAAATCAAACCCTCTCTACCCTTGGAGTAGGGTATCTTGTTTGAATTACACGAAATTCCATTCCATATCAATTCAATGATAGACAAAGAAAATTTGATTTTTTTTGAATTTTAAACGCACCTGAACATTATAATTCTAGGTTCTTTAATATTTACAGAAGTTCTAATATGATTTTTATATTCAAAAATATATACTGAAAAAATGTTTTATTACTACTATAGTTTAACATATCTAGCTAGATTTCACTGTGCAATGTTCATGATGCCAATTGCCAACACTTGCTATTAGTGGTACATGCAATGAACTTCAGAATTCATGGTTTCATAAGAAACACATGCATTCTGTGCCAACTATACTACACCTTTATCCTCGGGTCAATATGACAATGTTGTATTTGACATTGTACACTAGTTGACTTCAGTGCGAAATGCATTGCTCATAGCTTTGCAAACCTACTCTGTGATACTGCAAAGGCGACGAGAATGAGATTCTTTGAACTTGATGTCCCCCTACTGCGACACTGTCTTCTTATTGGTCGTTTGCTTATATTGGTAGTGGTCTAGTCTGATAGATTACTCATGTAGTGGTGTGGTGTATATGTTTTGTATCTTCTGATTCTTTATTGCCTATCTATTACCGATTTTCAGCTTTTTATTCTGGTAATAATCTTTCATGTTATGATTGTTTATCTTACAGAAAGAAGCACAGGTGGGAGGATATGTGTGCATTTCGAGTTTTTCCTTACAAATGTCAGACATATCTTCAACTTTCCGAACTTGGCGATAATTACATTCAAGATGAGATCTGTAGAACTCCAACCCAAACCGTTTGTTCAGTGAGTTCTTCATCCCTAGCATAATCTCTTTTCTGATAAAATTGTGATCACTTTATTTACGAGCTCGTGGTTGCAACTGCCAGAACTTGGCTTAGGTTGAAAATTTCTATGTTGTGAAGTTCTGTCCCATCAGGGTTCAGTCAATTGCAATGTTAAATGGTTAACTAATCTAAGATCTAAAGGAAAATCAAAGGCAGGCAGATACAATTTTTGATAAATGCTCTCCTATTTAGGTTGTCATTTCTCTAAAACTCAAGGTTTTTACTAGCACTGAACTTCTTGCTTGTAACTTCCTTGACAAGTTCTTTCAAGATAAAATAGTTCTTTTTATTAATAATTACCAAGCCTGTAAAAGAGAATTACATCAATAGAGGAACAGGAGAGCTTTAGGACAACGGATGATGCCAAATATCTTGAGTATCAATAGACCTGGGAATGCACCCATATAATATTCAGACAGAAGCAGAAATTATAAGTGTATTAAAATTAGAAGTGTATAATATTTACTGCATTGTCCTGTTTTCCCTAAAGGTTTGGTTCTCCAGTATTAGAATTTGTGATGGAAAGTCACTTATCAGACTCTGATATTCTTTGGTAAAGGTAGTAAACCAGAGTTACCAGACCCTTTGAAAGCTTAATGTAATGAATTGCAATTATGCATGAGTTGGGTCTGAGGTGAAGGCAAATGCATGTACCTTCATGAAAGAGGATGCACATTTCCATAGTTAAAGATAATACTATTTTTTTTAAAGAATGCATATGGCATAATAACAATTACAGAAATAAAGTATGAATACATTTAGGTAGATGCCTCAAGGTGCACCTCTTTTGCCGTAGATTGCCTCTCTGTGCCTCACTTAAGTTGCGTTGTCTAAAGAAATAGATGGATACACTTGTGCCTCAGCAGCCTTTTAAATTATTTTATTTATCTACAGTGAGGACTGTGAATGTTTGTGGCCTGTAGTCTACAGTAAGGTGCTAGCATTCTTTTTCTTGAATAATTGATTTCCCCTATATTCTCCCAGAAAAGAAAAATGACTTTACCTATATGTTCTTAACCTTAAGAACAGATTTCCATTGGCTAGTTATTTCTTATTTGACTTCTGGTCTGCCTTTGTGTAGACTCTAAATGCTACCCCTTTTTTAATTTCACTTTTTATATCTCATATTCTCAATGGTTTAATGTAGTGCTCAACTGGGTGGTTCTCATCGTATGCTCTCGATAATTTAAGATTACGTGTTGCACTGAGGTTTTTATCGGTGTATCCTCAAGGTGGTGCTGAAAGTTTGTTGAAATCTGTTTCTGAAAGATTTGAAAAGTCGAAAAAAACACGCTTCCAAGTAAACCTCAAGCCTGGGGAAGTTGGTGAATCACAAGCCAGTCAAGGTTTGGATTGTCGTTTATTGTTTTCCCTAAGCTTCTTGTCTGGAGGATCCATTGTAGATAGCTTCCATTGAAGAAGATAATTGTATTGCCTTCCTTAATGAAAGGGGTATATGATGCATCAATCAGTTAATTTGTGTATCTCAGTTTTTTATGTGGGCTGTCATCTCTATGTTGTCTGCTAAATATTGTCTAAATTGTGCGAGTCCAGAGCCAAACGGCGAGGGAGACAAAGCAGATGTTGATGATGATGAAGAGGAGGAGGAGGAGGAAAATGAAATTGAGGTGGAAGATGAAATGGACATGGATGATCCTGCTTATATGGTAAAAACAATGTGGTTTTACTCTTAAGTTTCCTACATATAGGCCACTTTTTGGTGGTGTTAGACATCTAACCCCTCTTTATCCCCCATTCTGATGGTGTACAATATATGCTTGTTTCTAGGTTGAAGAGGATGCTGATTTTTCTCTGCAGACAGATTCCTGTATCCTCATTTTTTAATGACATAGATACCATTACCCAATGACTGTAATGAGGTTTCTGCCTACAGGTTAAATTAAGCTGCCCCCATCCCTAGGATAGGTTATATTCAAGCTGGCTCCTGTTCCTAGGGCAGGTTAAAATCAAGGGCCCAATGTTTGGGGGAGTTGAGTCGTGCCAACTTGTAGTTATCTCCAAGGTCTCTGCTACTTAAATGCAACCATTTAGCTGCCACACTATGCTAATAAATATGTTTATAATAGATATGCATTTTAGTCTTTCCTTTACTATCTGAAAACTTCACCTTAGTGGTTGGATTGAAATCCTTCTCATATCATTACAAGCTGCAGTTTTCAAGAAACACTTTGTCATTATCTTGAAACAGTATTTGGGTTTATTTAAGGGGATGGGTGGGATGCTGATAATGCAGGTTGTGTCTGTGAAAGGACCAATTCAGTTTATTTTCATTGCCTAACATTCTGGTGTGTGAAGTTTATCTCCTGTGAGTTTGTCATCATCAATCAGTGTTGTTCCTATACATAGCTTAGATTTAGGTGCAGAGAACATTTCAAAAAACTTCCTGCAAGAACTCTTTGGAAGTTTTCCGTCAACTGGTGGAGTTTCAAGTCAGTCGCATGCTGCAGAGACTGAAGCAGAATATCAGATCTATGAACATGACAGCGACGGCAACTATTCAGATGATGATTTCTAGTTAGACGGAAGTAGTTTGAATTTGTGTTTAAAGGTATGCTTCCTATTACTCTGTCGTTTCTGTCCATCTTCTAGCCTAAGTTTTTGTGCCATATATGCCTTTACAGACCTCTCCATCTGCAAAGTCAAGTAGAAAGGGCAGCAGGGGAAGCCAAGTAATAAGAAATTCAGTTAAAACAAGTCGCATTGGTGGCAAGGAAAGCTGTACATTCTTCGTGTAGCATTGCTGCTAGCGGTAGTGTCGTAATTTTGAAAAATGTCCTTGGTCTTATATTTTCCCTCTGAATTCTATTCTTTAAATCATAGACAATTCAACTGTAGAAACACTACATTCGCCACTAGGATTATGAACACTACAGGAATAGTCTTTGAATTTTGATTATCACTTTCCTGTTTTTGGGTCTCTGAGACGCTCAGTTTTGTGTATTTTGTTCAGATTTGTACAGAAGAATTTCAAGGTACGTAGCAAGAGGAAGATCATGACTAGTGAAGAAAGTTAGCATGCATGACTAAATCAGGATTATCATGCTGTGGTCGTCTTTTGTAGCTGGCTCGATTCTGGAATTAACTAACACCTCGGCACCAATTTATCTGGCATTTGATCTGTCTTCTTTTGGTGGCTTTCACAAATTTCCTGCAATTTTTTTTTTTTTGGGGGGGGGGTGCGTGGGCTAAGCTAGAGATATGGTGGGTGGCACAGCTTGATTATACACATGAACACGAGCATCTGACTAAGGTGCCAACGAGCAAAGGGCATTCTTATATGATTAATTGTGTATGTTATCATCATCTCTAATTCTGAATGGCAAAAACCTTGATGAACAGCTCTATTAATAGCGTTATTACAAGGAGCCAACGACCATTGTCAACAACCATTGTCAAGGATCATGGGTAGCACTGTAGAAGGATAAGTTTATGGTGATAAAATACCTCACATAAAATATTGCATAGCCACTTGATTGAGCGTTGTCCAACGAGGTGTAATTTCAGACAGGTCAAGGAGGCTTACATAACTGCTGTCAAGCTGATACGACTACCATATACCCTTAAACAAGATTAAAATACCAAGAAAATATATCATGTATGAACGTAGTTTGCAGCTTGACATTCATCACTCACCAGACTATTTCTGAAGGATTGTGGGAGAAACTATGTAGCCTTTGATATTGCAAACTAAACAAAACAAAAAAAAAATAAAAATTGGCCGCCTAACATCATACCATTTTGCAGACTGATACATCATTCTTTTGCAAAAAGCCTATATGGCGGGTACAACTTTTCTAATATATATATTGACAAGGAGCAATGGGCTCCATAAGAATGTAGCAAGACAATATTAGGTAATGTGTGTGGTACCTACTCTACAAACAATGTTAAGCAGACCCTCTTTCTGAACTCTGTCCATCAAAATACAAAGACCTTGTCTATAACCAGCTTCCTCTTCGAGAATCGCTCTGCCCATTTCCAAACCAATATATAGACAGAAAAAGAGAACATTCCTCTATCCTCAGTCCAGGTAGAAGAGAGTAACAATCTTCCGAAGATTCTTTGCTTCTTGACATGTTTCCATAAGTAACTTACTGTCATGAAATGCAAAACAAATGACCTGTTGTACATGTGAAATAATGTCCATGTTGCATAACCTGCATTTCATAGGAACAAATTATACCAAGTTAGTCACATTGCTGAACAAAATTGAGTCTCTCACTTCCTAATAGAACAGAAAGAAACCACAGAAGGAAACACAAGCTACATAAAGGACATCATGCAATGGAACTCAAACAATGTCTATCTTTTGCTTGAGGGGTAGGGTGGGGCTCGGGGTGGAGCCTGGGTAGTGGAGGGGCCACTTGAAGGAAGGGAGAGTGGGGTTAAGATGAAAGGGAAACCCCAAATGTACCAGATGAGAATCGAATATCTCACAGTTGGAAAGTCATAATATCACCAAAATTACGAACCCTGATTCTTGATTTCCATTTAAAGAGACTCCAGTAAAAGTCCTATACTTTCTCTTTTCTTCTTGGAATTTTTTATTACAAGGTGAGATAAGACCAGTGCCAAACCTCCATAATCTAGTTGACACCGCCACGTTTCCACAGCGGCAAAACTACAAGGGAAACGTGGGGTTTAGGGCTTGACTCCTAGATCTCCTAGATGGAAGGTGTACTAAATGCCATTAAGACGATCTTTACATCGTCTACTCAATTATGTTGAAAAATGGACTCAATTTTTCCAAATGGATTTAACTCAAACCATCTTTCCGTCGCAGGAGTAAAGGGGAGTGCTCCACTATTGGCAGGGAGGTCGATGGTAAGATAGGGTACACCGGTACAGCATAGTGGAGATAGTGTCAATCATGCTCATTAATGTGAAGAATTGTCATTAGGTTTCTTTCCAACAAAAATCTCGGATAATCAGAATGACTGGTCCAAATATGCATCTGCCTTTAATAAGGGCAAAAAAATACTCTTGTGGGTCTGCTTTTTTTTTTTGCAAGTTCCATTAGTTTCCATATATGGTTGGACCAATCACACAAAATGATACCTCTTTCAACTTTATTGACATAATGTTCAAGCCTGAAGATCAGAAGTAGATGATTGATGCTCCTACATACCTGCTTGCTTCTATCAAAGGTAAATGATCATTATAAGGCTTCTCTATGACATTTTTCACCTGCAAATTCAAGATAGAAGTCAGAAAAAGAAAAGACTTCACAACAGCAGCATCAGCATTTAGCAAACCAACTAAGGCAAAAATTTGGCAACAACTCAAAGAGTTCTATGGGTATAATTTACTCTCTTTCCATAAAGCTGAGTATCCTTCAATCGTAATAGTCTACTACTACCTCATTCATTGATTGTAACTGCTAAACCTCGAATAGGGAAAAGGCGGGACATCTCTCATTTTCCTGGTTTGTCATCTAAACTGAGATTTATTTCTTCCACCAAAGCAAGCCCACAAAAGATCTGCTCCTCTATCCGGTCCGCCAAAAGGGGGAGGGTGATAAAGGAAAGAAGAGAACATTTGCAACCAAATAAAGATGGAAATATGGAGCTTATAGATAATCCAGGAACCTTTAAAAATGTACCAACTACAAGTTTACTTAAAGCCATGACCGATTGGTAATGTTCTCATCAAATGAGGTTAGCACTAATGTAAAAGCAACGAGTGATGGATGCCAAATATGGCTAGGACAGTAAGATATTCCACTCATTGTTATAAGTTTAAGCTTGGAATGAATATCATGGGTACTTTAAACAGAACCAGATATTGTTAAACAAAATTATTCTGACAATTTACCTTACACAGTCACATTTAAGGCACGAGTTGTGAGATGTGACATCCAATGATGATAATATTCCGAAATAATGTCAGGACAGAGCAAAAAGAGAAGGAATATATTAAAATCCTCTCATAGCTTTTTGAATATAGCAAAGCCAAAGGTATGATTCGATTCTAATATATTCACACAGATTGTTATGAACACAAAAACTGTGGTTTCTCTAATTGAAATCTTTGATCGATTTACACAAACATGTCAACCAGAGGAACCTCAGCCACTTCTCGGCCGAAGAATTGTAACGGCACTTCCCTCTTGCCCTTGTCAAAGAAGATTCTTAACCTGCATATTCTATGATCCTTAAACATAATAAACATAATATCGTGGTTGCAAGGTTTAATTCTGGTTTTGTATACACATGGCCAAAAAGATGTGACAAATGAGCAACTTGACCATAAAAAAGGGGTCACTATAGATCACTAAGATGAAGTACAATGGATTCCCTCACAAGTCCTCCTTTTGTCGATTTTTTTGGCATTGACCATAACGCTTACGAGATAGAAAGAAATAAGAGCAAAGAGGAAGAGAACTGCAGCACCGAGGAGGGGTAGATAGGTTTTGTACAGGGGCAGAGTAGGGGAGGGATTGGGTGCAAATCAGGGTTTATTATATTGGAGGAAAAATTGAGGGGCAAGACAGTTTCTTATTTCTGGCCGGAGTTAGCTTTAGGTAACAGTTAAAAAAAGTGGTAAAAATGTAGTAATTATTCCACCTTTTTCAATTAGGTAGTAATTACCATTCTTTTCCAAAGAATAACAGCAGGACTAACAAGTAACACAAAATAAGAATGAATTAATTACATAAACTATCATTACAACAAGGTATACCAAATGCAAGGAAGTAGACTCTTACCTTAGCTAACAACTCCTGGCTTTCAGGAGACTGCTTTCTCAAACTTTGAGGCAAAATCACAGTAAGCAGTTCTGGTTTCTCAGCTCTTAAAGCACCTCTAATGACAGCTGAATTAGTCCCTGAGGCACCTGAGGTATATATGTGGTTGTTCTACAGTAACAAAACATTTCGTCATAATAAAAGGGGAAAAAAAATTAAAACAAGCAAATAAAGTGCACAAAGTTTGAAGCACATACAGTAATGACCATCGCGTAGCTAAGAATCTCAATTAGCTCTTGATGCATGAAGCCCATATTCCTGGTTCCAAAAAATCCAATTGATCTAGGGCCTTGCTGCTGAATAGCCAATAATTCCTGCAAAATAGTAAGAACAAAAGGCTAAGAACAAGCAACAACTTATTTAGGGTATTTAGATGGGGAAAGTGCCACAGAGGCAAAGTAAAATGAATCATTAGCAGAATAATACGCCGTAATAGCTTACACATTCACTATGAGCACTCTTTAATTAATTGACATCCCTAAGACTCCCAACGACAAGTGCTGTTTATGAATCAGAGACTACTTTTGTTCTCTTAACTACGGGATACAAATAAAGAATATCGGTTGACGTTAGGAATCTACAAAATAATAAGTCAGGTTCATTGAACACTAACTACACTTACAGTTTGTAGCGGTTGCATATCAGACAAGTGTCAAGATTCATATCAGGCAATACTATCAAGACTCCCAGCCCTCATCCATGGCATAATGCTTGGCGATCCTTAATTCCTATTTCATATATTTCAATGGAGCTAATTTCTTTCTGAGAGAAAGGGAATGAGTTTTTAACAATCTCGGTGGGACCAAATTGTGGTAAGTGAGAATATCTGGCAGGGTTGTTGTCTGGTAATGGGCCTGAATACTGGCAATAGATCACGCAGAGGCACAATGGTATTGTGGTCACTAGCTAATAGAGGTTGGCATAAGCATGATTGGGAGAAGGTGTTGAAGATAGGTGGCTTTGAGGTGGATTGTCATAGTAATTACTCTGGTTCTGTAAAGAGACGACGCCAAGAAACTCTCCTCCCTAGTAATTTGGAAGGTAGCTCCCCTTGCCCCATTCTCTTGAGGAGAAATGCATCAATCCGAGATTTGCATGGAATAAAAGATGGTATTCTGTAAGCCATAAACTTCTGATCCCTCTTCCCGATGCTAAAATGCAATAACCAGGTGGGAGATCTCATATTATAATGGACTATTTACATAACCAACTTTTCTCATCCTTTTTTCAAAGAGAGAATCATAAATTCCAGTTAAAGCTTCAGCATGTAACCAGTCTGCAGCAATCACGTAGAGTCGTAGACAGTGGAAATAGAAATGTACATTAGCATCACATCTGCCTTTGTCACAGCTCAAATATTGAATGAGAATTAACGTTAACTGAACAGAATAGGACCTGTATGTAATCAACGTCACGGGCAGGTTTGTATTCGGAAACCATTACTGAGCTTGAGCCCTCTACAATAGACTGTGCTTGTGTTGGAATTTTAGAGCCAGACTCTTCATCAGAACCAAAAACACCAGTGACATCATCCATGCCTGTCCTTCCTTTGTCCATGTTCTGAGGATTCTTCAAACTTGCACCAATCCACTATACCAGTACATAAAAAACAGAGTCCCTGGTAGTAAATCATTAGTGAAAACCAAATGACCATAAAGTAAGATAATAGATGAACTCATTCTCACATGACCTTGACAATGGATGGGCATCCTACATAAACCTAAGCCCCCCTATTCATGCTTGAGAGTCAGTGTCTACAGAATAAGCCACTCTAGATGTAGCTTGCCTTATACTAGAATTTCATTCTCCAATCAACCAATTTTATAAAGGCATTGCCAAAATATGAGACTTCATGGACATAAAAAAACCGTCTTTGGTTAACAATTACTTAAAAAGTAAAGACTGGTAGACTGACCAAGAGATGCACCACCTACCGAGTAAGACACAAATTGAAAAGTAGAATAAAAAAATCTCTAATATAAACAAGTGAATGAAAAAAAAATGGCTAAGCTAAATATAGACACACGAGAGACTTCACGGAGTATGTATTTCAGGAGATAAAAGTTATAGTAGGCATCAAGAAAGGTAACTCATTCAATGTACCTAGTACCTACAATTCACAATTCTAAATTTTCAGATTCTTTGACTCAGGTAGTTTCTTTGTATAACTAGTACCTCACTACAAATTGGCAGGAAAATCGTAAAAACACCGTCACGGAAAAGCCAAATTAGCCTAATGTTGGCATCTGAGAAAGAAACAAGCTCCACAATTGTCGAGGAAAAGGCATTTAGTGCCTGCCTTCACACCTTTCCTCATGTAACCTCGGCAAATAAAATACCAACCAGAATAAAGTACAGCTTATGCAGTGAATGCGTCTTCACATTGCAGAATAGAAAAGCAAAAAATTTACTAGAAACTTTTGTTTCAGAATAAGAGAGGGTAAATGTGAACGTTGGAATACAACTGCAGTGATTTGTTTTCCATATAAGAATTTAAAGGTCAGCTTTCAAAGTTTAAAAGGCATATCATGTTTATGTATATTTACTCCATCTAGGTGTTTACTAATATATTAATAGGCTAATAAATTCAAACTTCACTCGCCATGATTCACATCTACGAAAGGCCCGCAAATAAGGGAAAGAGAATGGTCAAATATTCCTCCTCGGAAATGATGTTGTGAAGATATCATCAGAATCATTTGCAAGGTCCAACAATCAATTTGATGCCACCTTCAATTGACATTCTTCTCAAGGAGTACAACACAACCAGGTTCCTAACAATATTAAGTCTTTAAAATCCACTGGGACCAAATAAAAAACCACAATTGCCAACTTAAATCCATCCTAACTAACAACTTTATCAGCAATACTAAGAATATATAAAATTATCTATGGTGAAGAAACCCTGGTCGGTAACATAAAACAACGATGTAAGTTGACTCAAAAAGAAACATGTTCCGCCAATTTATCACTAAAGATTGTCGTACGACCTTAATCGTACAATGCCAATGAGATAAGATAATCTACTAACAATAATGAATAAAGTGAAGGGATAAAAAAATATGTTTCACCAATAGTTCCTCAGCGTGAAACCAAAAAAAAAAATTGAACAAAACTTCCTCTTATAGGATCCACAAGATAAAATCTTAAATATTTGTTTAAAACAGGTTCGATAAAAAAAAAAAAAAATACTTGTGCATGGCATGAATGCTGTTCTTGTTATGTTCAAAATTTCCAACCTTCCAGTTTTGTCTTTTAAGTCCTCAAAAAATAACAAAACATACTCGTATTTGAAAAACGGTCAAAGGATTTCATTTCATTTTCCTCCCCCCACTCTCAAAAAGACATTTTCAATCGTCCTCCCAGCCTTCCAGGTGCTTGATGTCCACATGTTCGAATACAAAAAGCATGTTCTAAACCAGTTAAACAAGCCAAGTTTCATTCCGACTAGCAAGGCTAGTTGGCCATAGTCAAGGTAGCTCACTAGGCTTATACACATTCAAAGGCCACCAAATTGGTCAGGTTGTTACATTTTCAATAGAAGGAGATAGAAGTATGAAATCCATACTGAACAAGCAAACTTCCTAATTAGAGCATCTTACATAAACCCTCAAAGCTTGATACTACCAACAATCTCCATTATAAATACATCCCGTACACCCTCACAACACCACCACCAAAAACATGGCATCGGTTTACTGAAAATAACAATGGCGCGAAACGGAAGATCTACTTCACAACCTCTCCTAAGATCACTAGAATGCCTTTATTCGAACCATTGCTCAGCAAATCCAGGTTAGCTATGCAGCAAAAGAAGACCACTAAAACACCTTCAATTCCAACTACTACAACAAGAAAATAAGCAATCTTTACACATAAAAACAAGCAAATCATTATGATGCTCAGACTCCTTATCCCATATCCAACACGGGTGCGTATCCAGATGTTGGTCTCTCCTATCTTTTCAAAATTTTGCATGCTTAGCGTAAAATGGAGTATCCCTTGTCCATTCCCATATACATGTGGAAAGTGTCCGACACGGGTACTTAACGAAAAATGAAGAGTCTGAGCTTCATAAAATGAGCACACACCCCATCATCAACAAAACACAACCAAAACCCACTTCTCTTATTCATAAAAAACATGATATAAGTACACTCAATTCCCACTACCACTTCCACACAAAACCCCAATAAAGCAAATCAAATACCCCCCTTTACATAAACAGCATAGAACCACTTAAATCACTCTTATATTGCACAATAACAACACTATAAAAACCACCCAATTCACACCACTACAAACCAAAAAACTCCACAAAACAAAAAAGCAACAAAAACCCATTTCCTAAAACCTCACAAAACATCACAAACCCACACAATTCACCAAAATAATGCAACAAAAAGATACATGAATTCAAAAAGATGGTACCTTGGGCATGAAAGAAGATCCCTTTGGCACAACCCATTTGCGCGAGGAATAAACAAGCGAAGAAGAAGATGAAATGATTGGTATGAGAGGAGTAGATAATACTAGTTGCAATGATGACATTTTTTCCAGTTAGTTTAGTTTAGTTCAGTTTAGTTTAGTTTAGTTTAGTTGAGAGAGTATAAAGTAGTTATACTTTTTTATATCATGAAGTGTCTTAAGACTGACTCTGGTGTTTGTTGGTTCATGTTCTGGGATTTTTGATGATGTTGGAACCCCACACTTTTTTGATGAGGTGGGATTTTCGATTTTTTTTTTTTTTTTTGGGTAAAGGGAATCTTTATTTTGAAGGGAATCTAGGGGTGGAGAGAGGAGTTGTGGCCTTTGTGGGTTGAAAAGTAGAAAAGTTTTTTTTTGGAAAAATTAATGTCAATAATCCTAATTTTGGGCGGTATTCCTACAATAATC
>CAAKMY010035338.1:0-10488 GCA_901111285.1 Corrigiola litoralis | reverse complement strand
TCCCCCCCTCCCCGACAACAATCCCGACTTCCTCCGCATCGAGATCGACTCCTGGGCCCCACCCCGCGTGGAAGATCATCATGATCACGATGACGTGGATGGTGATGATGACGTGGATGGTGGTGATGACGTGGATGGTGGTGACGACGTGGAAGATGATGATGATGACGTGGAGGAGAGGAGTGTTGAGATTGAGGGGGAGGATGATGAGGATGATGGTGATGAGGAGGAGGATGTACGGAGACGGAGGAGGGACGTGTTGAGATTGCGGCTGCGGGACTTGACGACCCGGGCGAGGACGGAGGGGAGGAACAGGATTCTAGACTGGGCAGAGATACTGATGGGTCTGGACGAGAATTCGATCGAGTATCGTTTCGAGATGGCGGACGGGTATGTAGGGAACCCCGGGGATTATGCTGACGGGGCGGAGTACGAGGCGTTGTTGCAGAATTTGGCTGAGGCGGAGGGGAGGAGAGGGGCGCCCCCGGCGTCGAAGGAGGCGGTTGAGGGGTTGAAGGAGGTGGAGATTGGGAGTGAGGAGGAGTGTTTCGTGTGTGCCGTGTGTAAGGATGGGGTCAGGGTTGGGGAGGTGGTGAAGGAGATGCCGTGTGGGCATGGGTACCATGTGGATTGTATTGTGCCGTGGCTAAAGGCGAGGAATTCATGCCCTGTTTGTCGGTTTGAGTTGGGTACTGATGATGTGGAGTATGAGGAGGAGAAGAGGAAGAGGTCGGGGATTAGTGACAGTGGTGGGAGCACTTCTGGTGGGACTGCTGCTGCGACTGCGAGTACGGGCTCCGTTTGATGGTGTTGTGATACAATGTGGGTTGATACGAGGCAACGATGAGGTATTGGAGTTGATTTTATTTCGAACTTTTCGGGATAGGGTTTTGAGTTTTATTGGACTTGTGTTGTTTGTTTGTTTGGTTTTAGTTGTGTATTGCCGTTCTGCGTAAAAGATGTTTTTTTTTTTATGCTGTTTCGTGATGTAATTATGTTATTTTGCATTTTATCTTGAGATAGGAGCGTGATTGTGAAGATCCTAAGATAGTGGTTAATTATATAAGCATGATTCTCGCTCTGGTGGATCGTTTGTTGTATACATATGGTGTCTGATGTATGTTGTTCTCTTCTTTGGGTTGAGAGTCTTCTCCCTTTTCTGAAATTTTAAAGATAGGGAGGAATTAACTAATATCGAGGTTGTTATGGTTTTCTACTTTCATGCTTTATAAGTGATGCCTTTAAGTTGATTGATTTGAGCTACATTCTCGTACGTAGCTCATTTCAATAGAATTACTCACGTAAGTCAACATCCCTTCTAGTAAAGTCTGCACTTGCACTTGTGAGTTAAATTTCCTATGTAGTCTCTATGAAAAGATCCCTGCATAATTGGAATGGTAAGCCCATTCTAGTTATTGGCGTGTTTTGCTTGAAAAGTTTACCTGCTTTTATGTGTGTTTCCCTAGAATGTGACGGGGCTAGTGCCTTGACTCCCCTTTTTAAGTTGGCATGATGATGTTGATTCCAACGAGTCGTTACAAGTAAATTGTGTAGTTTAGTAAATTTTAGACACAATCTTCACAAGGGAACGGGATAAGGTATCAAGCGAGGTGGGGTCGTTTGGGTGCAAAGTCAGGCTAAAGGGCAGGTGTGGAGATGAGTTAGATTGAGTTTGATTCTTAGGCACTTTCTGAAGGACTCTTATGTTGTTCATGAAAGTTTGTCTATTGACATGTCCAGGAATGGAGGCAAAGTTGGGTCTGCTGAGAAATTTTTTAAGTCCTGTGTCTTGAGATTTCGAGATTTTATGTTTGGCCCTTTGTTGCAAGGCTTGAGGTAAAGATGTGAGTGGAAGGGGGGAGGGGTTCAGTTTTGTAGCATTTTCCTAGATAATGTCAGAGTTTTAGGTTATAGCGGTGTTCAATACAATTTGGGGAATGAGAATTTTGTACTCTGGATATTATATTCGACTGAGGACTTGCCTCTACAGGAGGATTGAGATTGCAAGCAAGAAGGTGCTGTACCCTGGAGATCTTTAGAGGAACTTGGGTGGAGACCTTTAAAGGAATTTAACTGGAGTGAGATTTCTATTCTCAGTTTCTCACCACTTGTATATTGCTGTTGTTTCACACTTTCACATGTTTTTCCTTAACAATATTACATGGATGAAGGTCTGATCCCTAGAGGTCCCTTATCGAGGTTGATGAAGTTGATAGTTTGCTCAATTTGCATGCTCTAGTCAGCCCAACTTTGTGTGGTCATGTCAGGCAAGCAGCTTGTAGTTGCTTTTCTCAATTACACATGTTTGTTTGTTGGGCTCAAACCTTAGCTTCCAACTTCCAAGTATGTTTGTCAGATGGTTGTAAAAGGGCATAATTTTCTATTTACAGCTTGTTTGGATAAGAAAAATGGAGTGAAAGGGAGGGAAGGGGAGGAGAGAGAGGAAATAAGTCTACTTTTGGGTAAAGGAGGGAAGAGGAAGGAAGGGGTTGGGGAGGAGGAGAAAGAATTCATGGGAAGGTGGGTATTTGAAAGGGAAGGAGATAGCTTTACTTCAATATACCTCTGATTTTGTTCAGAATTGGGGTTTCTTATCGAAGAAAGGAATATAAATCCCCTCCCCTCCCCTTGCCCACCTTACTCATTAGCTATCCAAAGAATGGATTATCGATCCCTCCATTTCCCTTCTGTCCATTTATCTCCATCCAGACGATGTGTTAGAGGTTTTTGTATGCTTTTCTTTTCTACCAACTTGGACATGGGTATCATGAGGAGTGCATTGTGCCGTCGCTTGTAATGGTGGTGATTGTGGAACAATACAATGTGGTTAGAGAGGTGGCAAAGATGAGGTACTGGATAATTTTACTTTAGTGTTGTCGAACATTTTGAACATTCAGAGATAAGTTGTTTTTTTCTTTTTAATCTGAGCTTCTTGGACTTGTCTTCATGTTTGTTAGGTTTTGATTGTGTATTGAAGAAAATTGTTTTATGCTTTTCTGTTGTTCTATAACAGTAAAAAGTGGTTAAGCTATTTTTTTATGAAGCTTGTGACTTTATCTTCTTTGTGATTCCTGTGCTGTATTGGCTTTGCTTTTGTTTGTCTATGGTGGACAATAAAGCATGCTAATAAATAATAAGTTTAATTCTTCTTCTGGTGGATCGCCTTTATAGTTTGAACTAGAAGTTTGTTGTATATTTGGTGTTTAGTGATTCAGTTCTCTTCCCTGGTTTTGATAGTCTTTTTGATGTTCTGAACCTTGTAAAATTGGAAGATCAAGACTTATATTAAATATGTTACAGCTTTCATACTTTATGTAGAAATGTTTGAGCTAGATTATGGGACATAGTTCATTTCAGTGGAAGATTAGAAAGCTTAAGCCACTAGTAAGTTTTTTATAAGGCATGTTCTTTTGAAAGAAATAGAGCTAGCCAGCAGGCAAGTTGAGAGTGGGCTGGTTTGGGCATAATTTAGGTTGTCATGTACAAAGGGTAGATGGGAAGAAGACTCTAAAATGTGTTTTGAGGCTCAATCATGAATTGGAGGACTCTTGTTCTGTTCCTGAAAGTTGTGTGTAGATCATGTTTTGAGGTGAAGGCTTAGTGGGGTCTTTATTAAGTGTTACTAGGCTGTTGCCAGATGGTTATTATGGGCTGTAGATCATGTCTTGACTAGTAAATTGTTTAGTCACCTATGTATTCTTTCAAAGGAATAAAGAGGAATAAAGAGGTTGATAGTAGGTAAGGCAAGATTCGAGTGGTTTACGCGCAAAGTCTAGCTGTTGGGTTTGGAAATGAGGCTGTTGCCAGAAATTAGGAGTGAAATTTTCTACACTGTTGTCTGATTCATGTCCTGAGTTTTACTTGAGTGTAATGTTGTTTATGGTCTCTAATACAAGAGTTTGTATAATGGAATCAATACATTAGTATTCCGGCTAAGCTAATTGACTTGCTATAATATGTGTAATATTTTTTGATTTTTGAAGACTCTTGGTGTTGTTGTGTGAGGATCTCCTTCCTCATGCAACCATGTTTTTAGTTGATTAATCCACTTTTTAATTGGCCTACCTGAGGCGTCAGCTAATGCTATCCGTACCTTTGAGAAAGCCTTTTGATTGATTACTCCCTCTGTGCAGTTTACACCTTCTGTTTTGGGCTGTGTCAATAGATAGTTTATGTTTTCTTTTTTGGCAAGTTTTGGGTGTACAAAGTTATGAATATACTATTTGATCAATAAAAAATGAAGTTACCTATATACCCTTGGCTACCCACCCCCTTGCCCCATCTTCTCCTTCCTCAGCCAGCCCAGCCACCCACTAACCCAACCACAGCCACCACGCACCTTATCCCAGCCACTTCTTAGGGGCCACAGCCGCCGTCCACTCCACCCCAGCCGCGCTCACCTAGATTTGACCTATCCCAATGCTGCATTCTTCTTCTCTACCCCCACAAATTCAGGTGGCAATTGGGCGGTTTAGTTTGGTTATAGGTCAGGTCTTCTTGGGTCTGGTCAATTCGGATTTCGGTTGTGTCAGGTCATAATAGGCTTTCGGATTTAGTCGGGTTTGGTTTGGATCATTTTCAGTTGGGTCAAGTGGAATAATTAATTAAGTCGAATGGGGTTCAGTTAGGGTCTTTCCGGGTCAATGGCTATTCTTAACATGTCTTATCAAAGAGTTATAATTATTCTGTTTTTGTTTTTAGTTCCAGCTGAAATTCGAATTGCTTTGAGTTCAAATTTGATCTAAATCACAATAAGCTTGTTTATGTTGGTTTATAGGGGTTTCCTCTCTAATTTTGATGATTCGGGTAGGGTTCGATTTGGTTCATGTGTCATATTGTCCGGGTCATGTCGGTTTTGGTTAAGCGTCCAGTCGGTATGGTTTTAAGTAATGATATTCTTGTGTTCAGTAGGGTTGCGTTTTGGGGCGGTTCAGTTTGGTTTTATCTGGTCGAGTAGGTTTTACAGCTCTACCCACAAGTCTACAATCCCTCAGAAAACGCTCAGACTTAGTTGAAGACCCCTCTCTTACCCCCAAAAGTCTTGTACATCCCTTAAGATGCTAGATGCACTCCCCTCCCCTACCCCTAGTCCCCTACAACCCCCTGTGATATCCCCCACCCTTGCGTGGCAAAGAGAAACAGCTGCAGAGATCTCTGGGAACAGAGATAGAAGGAGAAGAAGATGTTGAGTGCGGAAGAGAGATGCGGGGGAAGGAAGAGAGAAAGATATGTTGGGACTTGGGAGGAAATGGGCTGCGGCAGAAACATGTGTTTCAACAGACGACAATGAACTGACGGTGGCTGGGGGCAACGAGCGGCAGGAGGGAGGGTCCATGGTGCAGAGGTGGTGGGAGCGTGGTGGTGACTGGTGAGATATGAGGGTGTGAGTTTGAGAGAAGGATAAAGTGGAGGTTTTTTTTATTCTATTTTATTAGCTTGACTCATTTTCTTGGTCTTTTGAGTAAAAGCAAATGTAAACTAGTTGTCCCAACAGAGGGAATATAATAGATGTTATTAGTGGAGTAGCGAAGAGGTCTAATTACAAAGTACATTATAGATCAAAGAGTGAAGAAGATGACATCTTTGGTTCTGTCTGTAATTTGCAACTAATTTGTTCTTCGAGATGTAATTCATGTGGATTCAAGTTCTTTGAGTTATGATTAGCCAAGTTTGCATTTCAATAGTGTGCATCGTTTTAAATTGCGAATTCTGAATTACCTGTGAATCCAAACTTTTCAACTTTTCTTTTACATTCTCATTTCTATCAATGAGGATTGGAAATAATCAAATGCTTTGTTGAAGAGATTACTTATAGTAGACTCTAATGATGCTCTGATAGGGTAGTCAGATGCAGAATTATTTTTTAATTTGTTATCGAGTAGTGTGTATTTTTCATTCATATGCAATGTAAAATTTGTGCTTTCGGCATATGTGGTGGTTTTGCAAGCTATGCTTAATCATGGTCGTTTCTTCAGCAGTTTGTCCGAATCAGAGAGACATATATTGAGTTGGCAATGTACGTGGACAACAATATTCAACCAAAACAGCAATACCAATAGAAGGTACCTCCATTTCAGATCTGAGGCTTGTGGCAAGTTATTTTATGTACCCTATATTGACGGATTACAATAAAGTCCGCTAAAGAATTTCACTTGTTCATATTCTGCCTAGTTGCTTTGGGTTCGAACTAACAGGTTTCACGATTTCTTTGTCTGCTTTCCGTTCATCTTTTGGCAATTGGATGTATACTTCTAGGGATTGGATTTTAGCCATGAGATCTTTTAAATCATTGTAAATTTCACCATTATCTTGTTTGCCTTTGTAATTACGTTTACATTCATAGTTGTTGCAGTTCTGATGTGTGGTTTAAAAAGACTGTTTATGTGGAGTCGTTTCGAAAGTGTTGTAGTCTTGTGGGGGTAATTGTGGTTTCTTGTTTGGGGTTGGGGCATCTTCACATCACTTTTAAAATGATCATGTTTTGGTTGATTGATTTCAAGGTTGCCATGATATTAATCAATATTTCTAAGGATGACTAAGCAATTTGCACCTTTAAAGGGCTGGTTTGCTGCGTAGTTGTGTGCTAATTTGTTCCTGTGCACCTTTGCTTCTGTTACTTTGGCCGAACTACCAAGAATAAGGGAATGGCCGATGATGACAACTTGGTAGCTTAAGAGTTTCCTCTGACAATTTTAATTGATGGACACAAACATTTGTGCGCACCGGGTCCATGTCTCGCGTGAAACGGCTGTTGTGAACATGTGTTGGTGGTCAATTTAAGAAAAACTTCTATTGTTCAATTTTGTCGTTTCATTTGGTTCCTCCTTCCTCCCCCAGCCACCTGCAAATTTCTTTCCTCCTCTACCTCCACTTTTTCTCTCCTCTGTCACTGGTGTTGAAGAAGCATCGCATTTCCTCTCTTCCCTATACTACTGTGTTTGATCATGCTGCTGCTTGTGACTAAATGAGCTTTAAATGGGTTGTAACCTCTTTGGGAAGTAGAAGCATATAACAGGACACATCCATGAACTACTACACGCTCTTTTACCGGTCATTTTTTTATATTGTGAAACATGGTCTCCTAGTAAAAGCTATCATTTGAGCTGAAAACACCTATTTCATCTTTCTCTTTTAACTGCAATGAGGAATACCTACTTTCTGAACCTTGTATTGTACTTTTGCTTTTTCTAATAGATTTCTTATCTAACCTCATAGTTTTCGAGTTTCATTAGCTTGCCTCTGTGTATTTGGAACGATATAGTGCATTAGGACCATTTGGTCAAAACAACAAGTGTTTAACGACTCATATAATGAGATTAGTTTTTTTTTTACGAAAATATAACCTGACAAGTAAATATCAATGATGATGTGGTAATAAAGCCACCCCGCAAGTCAAAGTAGAAAAAGGATGGCAAGTGTACGGATCAAATAATGTGTGAAATAGATTGTACAAAAGATTTGAGGATAAATCAACATAAGCTCAAAACACTTTACAGAGGTATTGATCTCTTAGCTTTCTATCAAATTATCTTCCATTTTGGATTAGTTTACAACACGTTATTAGCATTACTTTGCTATCCAAAATACCAATCCGAAGGTGATAATATTGACCTACAAACATTTAAGCTATGGAACTCCAATTCTTGGGAATTATACTACTCAATTTTATTACGCACGTGTTTTCTCAGTTTTGACTACCCGTATTGTGAGCTAGACTTAGGGTGAATAAAATGCTGAGTTGTTGTAAAACTGAGCAAATTTTCTATTTTGTAAAACAACGTATCAATCACTTCAAGTGAGCATTATATATGCTTTATGTGTAACACCCAATATCAAAACTTACGCCCCACAAAACACCCAAAAGTTGTGTATCACATGAGTACATTATAATAGTGCTATAAGCATGCCTAAATCAAGGGTTGGAGAAACCAAATAAGGCTGCAAATAACCAAAATTAGCAACAATACTATAATCACCATGGTTAACTCGACGCTGATTTACTGTCACGACGAATTGAGCTCCACGCCATGTATAAGTTAATAATCAGCTTCAAAATTGCCTAAGAATTAGGTTAGGAAAAACCATATATCAAATAACAATAATAATTAACATCATATAAGCATAGTAAAAGTGCAGATTACAAACTTGGTAGGGCAAAAGCGATCGAGGATTATGATATTTGACCATAATTATATATTGTAGGAGATGTCCAATGCAATTCTATAGCTCTCGAATTTAAATTATCACCGTTATTGTTGTTCTTAAAGAGAGAAAGACAACTCAAGAGTTTGAGAATTGTTTGACATTGATTAGAGGTGCTTGTGAAGAGACAAAATATGAATAAAGGGGAGCATGAAGAGTCTCCTAGTAAAAGAACAATAAAATATGGGGTAAACATTAATTCACATGCCACGTGTCCGCGCCTTAGAAGATCTTAGCTGTTTAAGATAATAATATAGATATAGATTTGCTTACATAAGTCATGATCGAAGCTTGACTAGTGAACTTAATCACTAGTTTGCAAATTGTGGTATGATCCTCCTTCCCAAACATTCTTGAGCTCTTGAACTGTTCAAGTCACCAAGTTTAGGAAACCTCCCAAGATTTCACCTGAGGCACCAAGCTCCAACTCTTCTTGATCTTGCTAGAAACCCTAAAAGAAGACCCTTAAATCTATACCAAAACTTATAACTCTTATATGTATCTTGATATAGAGATAATAAGGAAGATGAATGTGTATTTGCATGTGAGATCAAGTGAGAAAATCTCACTTGATTTCGCCAAAGCATTTTGGCTAAGAGGAGAAGAACAAGAGAAAAGATTTTCTCTTGTACTAGCTTTGTTCTAGTGTATTAGAAAATAAAACATCTGATTTTTTCAGAGTGATTATGTGAGTGTAAGACTTGTCACAACTCACAAGTCTTGGTCTCACTTCTCTATATAGAGAAGTTATATAGAGAAGTGAGATAAGCAAGTGGACATTACAAAATAGGTAGTGGAATGTTACTACAAATTCCACTATCTATTTTACTAGACTAATTAGTAGTACATACTACTAATCCTTATTACATCTTATGTAACATCTAGTAAACCTCATTAATCTAATTTATAACTAACTTTTAATCATAAAAAAGGGCTTACTTTAATTACTAGGATTAATATAAATTGATTTATTATTTATTATTACATAACAAATTGTTAAATCTATTTATCCAAACTTGAGTTCTCAACTCGTATATACACACATACTCGTATCTATTAGCTAACCCTTAGCTATCTTTATCGGGGTACGACCACGTATCTAGTATACGTGTCGTATTTAGGAGTCGGTTTACCTTTTAGGTGTGACTTATAGGGATCAGTTGATTATCGTCGTCGTACGACAGTAATGTCAAACCCTAACAGACCAATCATTACCGATGAACGATAATCAACCGATTAATGAAAAAATCACATAATGATAAATTTAAACCCTGTTTTATTTTAATTGAGATTTATTAACGTAATCACACTTGTTGGAGCACACTACTCCAACAGAATGTGCGCACAAAGTTGCTGATAAGAATCCAACCTCCAAGCACATGATTGACTTGAACTAATTTTTTTTTTTTTTTTTTTTTTTAAATTTACATTAGGGAGAAGTTAAAGAAAAGTAGGAGAGAAGATGAGTAAGCAGGCAAAAGGGATAATTTTGCAAAAAATTGAAAATTTAGGGCGACATTATAAATAATTAGAGCGACAAATAACTTATTGAACTATATTTAAAAAATGGTATATATAAAAAAAAAAAACATGGTACGTCCCGTGACTCCATGACGCCATGAGCTGTACAGACTTTACACCTAATTACTGTATAAGATGATAAAAGGTCTTTGACGCATGCCACGAAGCATCAACGGGACTTGGAACATCAGTCAATTTCATGCACAAGTGTAAATTGGAGATATATATATGATGGCATAACTTGGCACCGCTTGACTTGTTAGTTTTAACAGTCTGATGTTTCATCACTGCTAGCTAGAAACACCAAGAAGGTCGAAAGCATCATTGTAGGTGGTCAACTGTGCAAATCCATTCAGTATCAGATGACTATGAGACGTCAGGCAAGCCGAATGATCTCCCTAGGTACAGTCAGTCATTTACCCCGATTGTGTTTTTAAATCCTATATCTTTAAGTAGAGAACCTGATAAAATTAACGCCCATCGTTGTCAAAAAATTATTAGCTCAACATTTCCGTAGAACTATATAAGGTTCTTAAATGTCTTGCGGAGGATTTAACTACCTAAATGACACAAATAATGGGCTTTACCATCGCAGTATATTATTCACTCAAGTTCAGTGGCGGAACTAGGGGGGACCCAAGGGAGCCCCGGTCTCCGCCAACTTTTGGTATTTTTGCAAATATTTGAGGAATTTTTTTTAAAAATACGTAAAATCTGTTAATTTTTTTTACTTGGTCCCCGTAAAAAATGAAAAGTTAATTTTGG
>CAAKMY010035336.1:0-14631 GCA_901111285.1 Corrigiola litoralis | reverse complement strand
TATATATATATATGACCTCTAGTAACTCAAAAATAAAATTGCCAAAAATTATAAAATTTTAGTATTTGATTCTCTTGAAAATTACTTTCACATGAGATTTTTGGAATTTTTTGGAATTATATTGTTTGATTTATTGAAGGTCAAAATACCAGCACACCAAATGTACTAAAGTAAATGAGGTGAGATGGTTGGAATAGAGGGAGTATTATTCCTACTAATTGGTACGTAGTATTATTTACCTTAACTAATTAACCCTAAGATTTTTTTTATTTATTGACATGTATGAATCAAAGTTAAATTAAGAAGTCAATTTCTTGGGGTTCATTGTCCATAGATAAATTTATTATTTGATAGGAGTTTATTGTCAATATTTGATTACTACTATCTAAAGGAACTATCACCTATAAGTTAGTATCCTAACCAAATACTAGATATTAATGTTGTGTCAGTACTTCGTGAAGGGACCTATCACAATTTGAATTTGAATTTTATTCAATATTATAAGGAACTTATGTAAACATGGTGTTTTTTTTTATATTTGGACTCGGTATCAATTAGTCAAAAGCTTTTTTTTTGTATGAATTTAAAATATTATTATGGCCTCCAAAATAGGATGTTCATGTACAAACTGGCCCAACCAAAGACAAAGAGAGACCAACAACAATCTGATCCTACAAATAGAGCTAATACAAAGATTAAATTGTCCAAATTAACAAAGCTAAATCAAAGGAAATAGGGTAGCAACTATCCCCTTATAAAATCTATACAATTTACAAGACATGCAAAATTTCATCTTTCGAACAATCTGATCAGAGGAGCAAGAATTATCTGAGAAAATTCCAGAATTCCTCTCATTCCAATATTCCATAGCTCATATATTGCCGCCAAAAGAGTTGCTCGACCTAACTTTGCTTGTGGACTTCTCCCTGAATGACTTAACCACTTCAACTCATGAGCCAAGCTCCAATGCCTCTTGGAGTACCCTAGCCACCTGAGCAAACTGATCCAGATAGCAGGAGAAAGCTAACACCTTAAGAAAAAATGCTAATCAGATTCTACTGAGCACTAGCATAAACTGACATGTTTGCCATAGAAAAACCACTAGCATGAAGATGGTACAAGGTGGCCATCCTACCATTGATAGCAAACCATGTAATAACCCGTTGCTTGGGAACACTAGGATGCTCCCAAACAGAAATATGCGAACATAGTTTTCTATGATTTGGTCTAATAGAATCATATGCATATGAGATATTGAACCTCTCTTTTAAAGACCATTTATGCATCATTGCAATAACAATTATAATAGAACCCGCAGATTATATCAAAGAATCTTTTCCAAATCCAAGAGCTACCCGGAGCTGCTTGGGAATCCCACACAAAGCACCCCTGCAAATAGTACTAGGAATTTACCTAGACAAGATAGAAGAATGATGAAATCCAATTTACCATAGCTACTTTAAGAAAACAACTTTATTCTAGATTCATACCTCCTTAAAATTGACCCCCTCTCTTCCTTCCTTGGATAACAAAAAGCACTCAATGGCATAAACATCATTTACATGTGCTAAGTGGAATTAACCTAGAAAAAATTCCTACAGCATGTATTAATCTCCATAATTACAGCCTCAGGGAGAATAAACACAGAGCTCTAGTAATTCACAGTACTAAACATAACATAAATCAATAATTCGAGCTTAATTGCTTGCATATGTCAACAAATGAGATGTCCAATGTTATATTTTTTTAAGAATGTTTTGTGTGTGAGGAGAAAAACTTGACACATGAAGTCTTGCAGCTTCTAATGGAACACTAAGGTACTTAGAAGGGAGAGAACCCTTTGAAAAAATGTGATTTTTAGAATGGCCTTCTTTTCACTAGTAGATACCCCTCCAAAGCATATGCTGATTTTAGCATGATTAACAATTAACCCTGGCATATTAGAGAAAGGCTGGAAAGCAAAAAGAACACTTGTCACAAACTTATTATCCCCCCTTTAGAAAATTAACAGATCATATGCAACAAAACCAATATGATTCAGGCTAATTCTATGTCATTTTTGATGATGCTTCAAACCATTTTGCAAATTTAGTTGACGCAAGCTTCTAAATTGAGCTTCCATAGCAATAACAAACATATATGGAAACAAAGGATCACCTTGCTCAAGTCTTTTCAGCTATAAAAAAACCCATAACTGCTGCCATTAACTTGTATAGAAAAGAACAGATTACAGATACAACTCATAATCCATTTAGCCATGAGAGGAGTAAAGTTCAATTTATACAAAACAACTTCCAAGAAATTCTAGTCAAGGGAATTCAAAACTTTTTTAATGTCAATGAAGAACACCCTAGGAGAAATATTTATCCTAGCATAATGCTTAAAAAGATCATGAACCAATAATATATTGCTATGAATTTTTCTGGATTTTACAAAAGTTGATTGTTCTTCACTGAGAATAACTAGAATGACATCTAAAGAGATGGTCTAAATATATGACCATATAGAAGGAAAAGTCTATTTTAGAAAGAGAATGAGAGTCTTCCTCTACCAACCAACTTCTCTTCTAAGCAAGTTGTTTTACTCAATGATGGTTGCTAAGACAAGATCTAGAGGCCAGTCTTCTCTTTCTAAACATAATTCTCCATCCCCTTCACTCCCTGATGACAAGTCCAGCTCTGGTGAAGTTACTTCTTCCTCGGATAAGGTCCTTGAACCTTCTGTTTTGTCATATTTTGTTAAACTTGAGGTGCATTCACTTCCTCAAAATTCTGCTCAAACTGATTTTATAGTTAGTAATGTTGATAATAATGTTGTATAGGAGAAGGGTCCTGAAAAAACTAGTGAACAATCAATGGATTTTGGCAGTATTGGTAGTGATGACCAAACTGTTAGGCCTATTGAGAGACAAGTTGAAAAACCAACTGAGAAACATGTTGAGAATCCTACTAATAAACAAAACGTATTCTCGAGTTATTAGTAGGAAGAATGTTGTTAAGAAGAAGGTTCATCAAAATAAGGGTGTGAAACTGTTTAGAGTTGACACTCTTGTAAATGATCATGTTATCATAGAAATGGTAGAGAATGTGGATAAGTTGAAGTACTGGAAATTCACTTTGGTTGGATAGGTGCTTGGTCTTAAGCCTAAAATTGTTAATATACAGGAATTTGTTGATAAGCACTGGACTGTTAAGCCTTAGGTTCAATACTTGATGCGGGAGCGGTCGATTTGTTTGTTTTGAAGAATTCCGCTGCCAAACAAACCAATTAACCACCAGAAATCACATCAATACTATAAGAAAGGCTGGTTTGTATTCAAATATCAGAATGCAGAGAAAATGGATGAAATTGTAAGGGGTGGGTAATGGATGTTTAAGGGCCTCTTATGCTAAGAGTCTGGACTCCTACTTTCAGTAATGAACGAATCTTAACCTTTCCTGTGTGGGTGTTGTTTCCCGATCTAGATCACTTGGTCTAATGTTGCCCTGAGTAAGATAGCCAGAATGATTAGTGGATTCAGACACCATTTGATGGTCTCATTACTCAAAGGGTGAAGTATGAGTGGTTACTCCCTAAATATTGTAATGGTTGTGGCAAGCTAGGTCATGCTACTTTTTGAATGCAGAGTTACTCACACACCTGTAGTGGATGCTAATAAGCCTACTATACTAGTACCTCTGATGCCAAGGTGGTGGATGCTGATGGATTCAGACCTGTACTCAAGAAGAAATATCCTCTAAATAAGAGTGATGCTGTTGAATTGAGGTCTTTCTCTAACATGTCTCATGCTCTGGTTGAAAGTGCAGTTGAAGAGAGAATCAGTAAGTTTAGCATAAGGGCAAGCTCAGATCGTTTTGGATGATAATGTTGATGGATTGGAAGATTCTTCTTCTTGTAATACTACAGGGGTTGATAAGGGGGAAGCCAAGCCCCTGATATCACTCCATGATCATTTCCACATGGAACATAAGGGGTCTTAATGGCCCCTTAAAACAGCTTGAAATTATTGACTTCTTCAAGTTGTACAAAGTGGATGTTGTAGGTATCCTGCAAACTAGAATTAGAGAGAAAATGTAAAAAAAAATAATCATAAGAAGGGGATTTAATGAGTTTTCTATTGTTTGTAATTACAATATGCATTACAATGTCAGGATTTGGATTATGTGCAGGAGCAAGGATATGAATTTATAGGTACTAGATTATATGTGAGGTATGTTTTTGTGTCCTAAAGACCCACATGTGAAGGTTTATATCTTACCTTTGAGTGTGAGCATTTTCGTGGGTTAGACAAGGAATCATAGAAGCAAGAACAAGTATGGTAAGTAAGGGTTCCATGTGCTGTTTTGGAGCAGTTTTTAGAGCAGAATTTTAGTGCTTGTGGAAGCTATATTTGTGGGGTTTAAAGACATGATTTTGAAGTTTTAGTGCATGGCTTATGAAGGTTTATAATTATTTTTAGTATGGTAAATTTCATGGCTCATAGAAGGGTGCAAGAGGGGCATACTTTGATGGTAAAACAATAGATATGTGTGCGGTTTGTACATGGAATTGAAAGATGATTTTTCGAGCACTTGAGAGCAAATTTCATGGGACTTCTTTGCTAGCACTTGGTTATATATAAGAAATGTTTCTCAAGGTTTTAATGGGTTAGTAAGTGATGGTGAGTTTCAAGGAGGAATGTTTCGAGGTGATATAAATCACATATACGTGGATTTTGTGGGTATAAGTGGTCATCAATTAAGTAATGGTGTGCTAATGAAGATATACAATCATGGTGGGATGATCGTAGAGGTTTTGAAGTTTGATAGTGAGCCATGCGTTGAGATTTCGAAAATGGTAAGTAATATTTCTTACTCTCTTGGTGATTATATGTTAGTGTTCTTGTGTTTATGTGTGATGTGATGATATGTAATGAGTTTTATAATCAAATTTGTTTGTAAATGTTAATATGGATTGATCATGATTTTGAAGTGTGTTGTGAGATTATTTTTAGGAATTTAAGTTGTTGTTTTGAGAGAAATTTTATAGAAGTGTTATATGTATGTGAAAATCGTGGTATATTAAGTGTATGGTGATGTTTATGTGATGTGCGAATTTGGTATGTAAATTAGTTTAATTGAAACTCGAATATGTGACCTATGTGATGTGTGGAATTCGCCTTGAATGACTGTGTATATGACATGATTCGTTGATTTGGTGATTATAGTGGTTTTTGTGTAAGCAAGTCCATATTAAGAGGGATGACGTTAATTAGAGTTTTTCGATGGAATTGGTGTAACTTTGGTGGATATTATTGAGTAATTAAGCTATATTTAATTTTATGGCCTAAGTGATAAAATACTGATTTCATGATCTGTTTTGATAAGTTTTTTATAAAGAAAAATGATGAAAAGGATAAGAGCCTCTGTTAGGTTATGGAGGGTAGAGGAAGGCTCCGAAACTTGGGATTAAAAGAAAAAGGGGTATTATTCTATTCGCCTTCTTCACGACTATCAGAGTCGTTGGGCAAGGGCTGACTTGGTGTCTTAGGAACCTTGCATAAGTAGACTTAGATGTCTTGTCCGCTCCCAATGTAAGTTTGCAATGTTTGATTTGACTATAGAGATAAGAAAAAGCCATATTAAATTCCCTAATGAGATGACTTAAGGTCATAAAAAGTCAATGTTTGATTTGACTATGATGACGACATCACGCCAAATTGAGATAATAGAGATCATGGATAATCAAATGTGAGCTTTTTCCGATGGACATGGAATAACTTGTGCGAGAGTACGGGTAGGACTTGCGCAGTTGCAAGAGTATTTTGGATTTTCGATATAGATTTTAGGTGCTTGGTAAAAGACGGGGTTGTGATATGGAATACCACATATTGGCAAATGTGTGTGAATGAATATGTGTTGATGACTGATGGCACGTGATTTTGTGGTAAGATTACTTGTGTCATTTGCACCTAATGATTTGTGTGAAGTCCTCATGTACTGAGATGAAATGCCTTATAGTAGACGTGAGTGTGATAATGAGTTGATTTATATGTGTGATTTCATATATGTGACTTTATGAAAGTCAAGAATGTTAGTTACTCTACATTTGCTGATTAGTTGTTGCACATGTGTTTTCTATATTTGTACACTTATTCCTTTATGGTGAATATGTGATGATTCATTCCAATATTTGATTCCAATAGTGAGCAATACGATTTTGGTCTGGTCGCGTTGAACAAGGTTGAATTTTGAGAACTCAAGGTCGAGAAGAACAAACACAATGACTTTGTGGATATATAATTTTGATAAAGTTGACGACCCTCAGTATCTAGTGATATTGTAACTATTATTGCTTTAGGTAGCGTTTGGGAACCCGGATTTGATTTCAAATCTAGGAATTGAAATCATGGAATTAAAATCCAAATCAAGCGTTTGGGAAACACTTGGATTTGAATTCTAAAATTTCAAATCCAATCCGAGTGTTTGGACATCACTAGAATTTGAATTTCTGTTTTTTTTTTGAAGCAAAAGTTAGATTTTCATTCCACTACAAAAAACCATACATCCAAGCTTTTCAAAGAAAGCTAGAACCACACAAGGCAAGCAAAAATGCTATTCTCATCACAATACTAGAATTTGAATTTCATGATTTTCTTATTTCATGTTTTTTGAACAAATTACATAAAACAAAAAAATTACTTGAAAGAAATTATCAAAAAAAAAAAAACATAAAAGAAACAATTTAACATTTCTTAAGACCCAAACCTAAGCCCAACTCTCAACCCCTACCCTAACCCTAACTTCTAAGCCCAATCCGAAACCATAGCCCAATGTCCAAACCCTAACCCTAGCACTAAGCCCAAGACCCTAACCCTAATCCCACTACAGCCACCGCCACCACATTCGATCCGCACCACCACCACCACAGACTATCCGCAGCCATCACCGTCGCGCCGCCTCCACCACCGTCGCATATGGGCGACTAGGACAATAAGGCAAATTTTTCCTCTTAGCCGTCATCACCACCGCCATAAGGTTGTCGTCACTATAAACCTTGCGACCGAAACCGCTTCCTTCACGCAGCTCCTTCATATTCCTCGTCGTGAACTCCTTCTCGATGTCGAGAACTTGTGGCCATCATCGGCGTCAACATTTGCGCCGTCACCATAGAGAGGAGAGAGAAGGAGAATGCCGGAGGAGAGTGGCGACGGTAAACGGAGGAGAGTGGCGGCGTCGAAGAAGAACGACGGCGGAAATACGGCGGCATGAGGAGGAATAGAGGAAAGATAGGGGGGAGAATATGGGTTTGTTTTTCAGTTGGGGCTGGAATTGAAATGACTAGGGGGTTGGGATTTTAAAAGGGCCTTTTCCTGCCTTCTTGGATTTGGGATGGATTTGACCCAAATCCAAATCCAAATCCAAATTCTTTGTGTTGCCAAACACAGAATTTGGGCTAAATCCGGATTTGAAATCCAAATCCTAACTCCCAAACAAAGCATTATGGATTTGATAGCTCTAATATCTCGATATCTTTATATATAAGAATTTGTGAAGTATTTAGTAGTTCCATTATGGTTTTTGAGATGGAGAGCTTGGATATAATTAAGAGCATATGATGTATCAAGTTTACTAAATTGTCATTTGAGCATTGGTTGATACTCCTTCCTTTCAAGACCAAGTTTCTCATTGCTTTAATGCACAATTTTAAGAAATCTAATAAAAAAATAATCAAAATATGATAGTGGGATGCCAATCAAGTGGTTTTTTATTACAACGTGAGAGGAAAATGATAGTAGTGCTAGGGTCATTATTCCACTCACTAGTTTTTTATATTGTAAAGTAAGGTGAGATATTACTATAAAGGGAAATGTGAAGGTTGGTCTTGAATGACTTAAAAAGAAAGATGGGAAGGTTGGTCTTGAAAGGAGAGAGTATTGGATACGTGTTTCTTTTAGCTTTACACATGTTGGAGGTAAATAGGTGTGGGGGAAACAACCTCATTTTTTTATTATTATGGAGTTTCCGTTGTGGCGTTGTGATATATATGTAGCTTGACATTGAATTTAAAATAAATGAAGGTCGAAAAAAGGCAAATATTTTTTCATTAATTAGGTTTATGAATAGTATTAAGGACTTAAACAGATAGCTTAAATATGGGGCGTTGCAAAAAACATGCTGCAAGTTGGCATGAATTTGACATTGAGGCACCTCTTCAGGTTCTTTGCTCAATTTGTCTCCATGGTAGTTCAATAATACCCCATGCACATCTACTTCTTTGTGAGCATTCTCTCATTTATATTTGTTCCACACACACCTGGATGAACCTCTTTTGTCATCTCTCTAGCTATTCTTTTGTTTAGATAGAGTAGCAGTATCCAGTCAGGTTCTCTCTTGTACAAGCGACTGGCGCATATGTTTTTATTGTCCTACCATCATCCTTAACGCCCTCTTTCCTTATCGCTCAATGCTTCAAGAATATCTGTCATATACCATGTATTCCGAGATATCATGATACCAAGGCAATTCTTCTGTTCTGAATACCCCAAGTTCAAAACAATAAGTATGCACAATTTGTCTTTTTACATTCAAGGGCAAGGAGGTCACAATTAGCGTCATGGTTATCATCGAAGATGACTTGGCCAAAGCATCAACAAACTAATTGTTATCTCGTCTTAGGAACTTGAAGTAGATCTTATCAAATCATCCTACCAACTATAGACACCTTAATGTATCCTATTGTCTAACTGCCCAGTGATGATACTGTTGGAGTAGTGTCCTCCGAAAAGTGCGATTACTTAATGAATCTCATTAAGAATGAAATTGGGATTGATTTTATCATTACTTGATTTTATCATTAATTGGTTGATTATCGTATATCGGTAACGGTTGGTCTGCTATGGTTTGATGTTACTGTCGTACGACAACGGTAATCAACCGATCCCTCGGGGTCACACCTATAGGGTGAACCGACTCCATGTTATGACATGTATACGAGATACGTGGTCGTACCCGATAAGGGGAGCTAAGAGTTAGCTATTAATTTATGTAATTGTACCAGTTTACAACTCGAGTTTAAGTGAGTCGATTTAGTAATTTATTATACGATAATAATTATAAATGATTTCACAAAAGCTCTAATTTTAAAGTGAGACTTTATTAATAACTAAGATTAGTTATTATTGTGATTAGTGAGTACTAGTAACATAATCTAATTAGTTACATAAGATATAACATAAATTAGAAGTATGCACTACTTATATAAGATATAAGTAGTAGTGGGATTTGTAGTAAAAATCCACTGCCACATATTATATTGCAAGTTGACCACTTGATCTCTCTATATATAGAGAGAGGCAAGGCCAGGTCTTATGTCTAAGACTTCATAAAACTCAGAAATTTTCTGATATTTTACACTTACAAAACAACTCACTAAATTAGTTCTAGCTTAAGAGAACAAGTCTTCTCTTTAGCTCTTTCTAGACTTTCTAATCCCACATGCAATTACACCATTAAACTCCTCTCATGTGTAGTTTCCAAAACACATAATAGTTATAGTGTTTGGTCTAGAGTTCGGGTTTAGATCGTCTCGGGTTCTCTAGCAAGAACAAGCCGATTATGGAGCCGGTGCCTTGGGTGTTCGCTAGAGGAGGCCTCTTATTCTTTGAGGCTTGAAGACTTCAAGAGCTCAAGATGGTGTGGGAAGGACCGGGTTTGTAAGTAAATGTATGATTTATTTACATCTAGCTTAATTCACACATACCATAATAAGATCTTGGGGATAATATTAATTAGAGTAATTAATCAACTTATAATGAGATTATAAGAGGGTCAAAACCAACAAAAAGTTGGCCAAAGCTGCATTGTTGACCTTTTCTCATTTCAGCACTGAGCTTCTTCCTAGAAATCCACTGCAATGACCCTTTTGTCACTCCTCTGAGAACATATTTCTTCCCTTCATACATGAATTCCATTCTGAGCTTGTCAAAATCCCAAACAACTGGACCCAAAGATGACAATCACTGCACTCCCAAAACCATTTCACAACCTCCTAAGGGAACAATCATCACATCAGTCTCAAACTCCACCCCATGCAAAGTGCACCTGAACTGCTTACAGACTTTGGTAGTGACTAGGGTATCCCCATTAGCAACTGATACTTCCAAGGGATATGTGGTAGTGAGCTTACACCCCAACTCTTTGGCAATGAACTCATCCAAAAAGTTGTGTATGCTACCTGAATCCACCAGTACATGGATTGTATGAGTTCTGACTTTGCCATGCACTCTTATAGTTTGGTATGAGTTATGGCCTGAGATTGCATTTAGAGATATCAAGGGATTTTTTTTCACTGAAATATGTTGAAGTGCCACTCAAGTCATTTATTAGGTCCATTACAGTACTACTACCCCCAGCCTCTTCCTCAAATTCCCATGTTTCTTCTTCAGATTCCATTGGAATCATAACCATATTGCACAATCTCCCCTTACACCTATGACCTGGAACATATGGCTCATCACACTGACAACAAAGGTTCTTCTTTCTCTTTTCTTCAATTTCAGCCGGTGACAACTTTTGTAGTTGGGGTTTTGGGTTGGTTTTTGGAAAGAATTTGGTTTCCGAAATGGCTTTGTGAATTTAGTGTTGTGATTCTGGTAATTTGTGGTAGGAGTTCTGTTGTAATTTTGTGAAAAAGGTTTAAAAACAGGTTTGTCCTACAAGGGTTTCTTGAGATTCTTTGTAGTCATAATACTTTCCTTCTGACATCTTGCCAACTCGATTGCTTCGGCAATGGTTGCAGATTTAAAAGCTCTGACAAATGGTTTGATTACTGATTCCAACCCTCCAAAAAAACTATCCAAGAAATAAGAATCTGGTAACAAAGGATTCCTCTATAACATTAATCCTCGTAAATTCTCAAAAGAATCTAGATTATCTTCTAATGAACCAGCCTGATTGAATTTGTTAAATTCCTCAACAATATTATTGCCTAGATTTTCTTTAAACCTAGCACACAAATCAAGAACAAACTCATCCTATTCCACGACAAGTCGCATGCTCATATAACTATGCACCCAAGATTCAGCCTTACCCACCATGTACAATGAGCCTAAATTTAATTTCTGATTTCAGCAATTTTGCAGAGCTCAAAATATCGTTTGCACTTTTTAACCCATACCCTAGGATTAGTACCATTAAAAGTTGGAAATTCAACTTTAGGTGCAAAATTAAGGGTCTGGCATGAGAATTACCTTCCTTACACTGATTGTTTTCTTGATTCTCTACCCCTTCAAGAATTATGGCTCTCCCAGATGATTGTGGTTGTTGTAGTATCATTGGCACCCTTGTGAGCAATTCCTTCAGTTGATTCCCCAACTCAGTCATCTGTTGATGTTGTTGTTGTTGAAATTCTTGTTGTTCTTGAATTCTCTACTCAATTAAACCCATTCTGTCATCCATCTTCGCAGACAACTAAAGCAGAGTTAACTTGGCCTGAATTGTTGCTCTAAGATTCTGGTGAGTTTATAATGGAATCTTGATGGTACGTTAATGGTGGAAGTATGGTCTACTGATACCAATTGCAATGCACTTCAGGGAATAAATCCGAAAAGCAATTACTTAATTGGGAATACACAAGTAGGAATTCTGAATTAAAGAAAGAATTCGGACAAGATGTACTGCAACAAGAAAGGATTAACAAGATGATAATCCTACTTGTAATGAGAGAGATAGAAAGAGAACAGAGAGAGTGTTTATTTTTGGAATCAATGGATGAATCATTGCAATTGTCCAGTTGCTATTTATAGCTACTTATCCGCTGTAACTAACTACTAACAACTGTAACTAACTTTTAATGACGTAGCAATTAGTTAGTTAAACTAACTAACAACTTCTAAATCTATCACAACCCCACACTAACATTTCCCAGGGAGATATCCATAACCAAAGCTTCACTACACTCACAAGCCACCACAATGACGCCACAATCCACCAATTCCTACATCTATTTAAA
This sequence comes from Corrigiola litoralis, assembly GCA_901111285.1. Classification (NCBI taxonomy): domain Eukaryota; kingdom Viridiplantae; phylum Streptophyta; class Magnoliopsida; order Caryophyllales; family Caryophyllaceae; genus Corrigiola; species Corrigiola litoralis. The sequence continues at coordinate 2,640 of CAAKMY010035336.1, read as the reverse complement.
TAATCGCCACTAAACCCACTCCCAGAATATGTATTAGGGCTTGATTTTTTGCTTAGAGTCGAGCATCCAAACTCTAAACCCTATTCGGGAACTCATATAGCATCAATAATAATTTTTTTTAACTAAAAGGGTTCATTCTTCCACCTCTCTAGGATTGTTATAATAGACGGTCTTTATGTGGTGGATTTCTGTATCTTTGGGCTTGATGTGTGGTATAGATTAGTGTTGGCAGTATTATAGTGGAGTTAATGTGAATCCGCATATGGTTAGGTCATTGTTGTATAAATGAGAGTTGAAATGAACATTATTTTTATTTAGTCAATTACCTTTTATCGATCATATAAAGTGTAAAAACGACCATTATACATATGAATAATTAAAAAGAAGTTTTTGTTTTACACCTCTTTTTGTGACCATATAACGAGGGCGAGCAACCTAATTGAAATTCTCATGAAATACCAAGTCAAGGTGACTGTAAGATTTCTCGCCATCATGGCCTTGAACAACAAAGCTCTCTTTTTCCTATAGGTGAATTTGTGTTGAAAAGATAAATCCCTATTTGTGTCCAATGCCTTGTTTTTGAAGATTGATACTTACTATATTTGACTATCTAAAATTTATGGGATTGGCTGAACATATATAAGTATAATGAATTAAAGAAAAGGACGTGCATAAAACAAGACTACACTAAATCGAGATAAATTGAATTATAGTTAACAAAATGAAAAAAATCGAATTGGATCTATATATTGCCTTGCATGTTGATAAATATGTATTACTCTAATTATTTGGGTCCTAATTCATGTTCAAGGCCAGCTCATAATAACGGTTCCACTTTTACTACAAACATTACCATTTTTGGTTGAAATGTTACCCATACACCGCCAAAGATAATACAACATAGTTGAATAATATACTTTCTATTTAAAAAGACACCTCATGCACGTCAAAATTTTATATTCCAAAGAAGCATTAAAGTGGACAATCAGTCTTTTACCTAACTAAATATTGTACTGGAGAATGAAGGATCGTATCCACAAGGAAAAGGGTGTTGTTCTCTAGTGTGTATAACATAGTAAACACCTAGATTCTAGGGGTTCAAGTAACCATCAATGAGAATTTTCCAAATTTAACTAACTACGAGCAAATATTGGGATAAAAGTGAAGTTGTAACAGATGGAAACAACCCTTGGTCTAATAAATATCTTGAATACTTAATTAGAAAAATATAATTTTCAATTCTTCCTTAGTTATTAGTTATACTAAACAAACCAAGTTACCAAATAACCCTACCTATTAAACAACCTAAAACTCTATTTTGATTTAATTTAATAGAAGCATATAAGCTAGAAGAATATCAATAGAGAAAAAATCATATAAGTCAACCATTTTTATACCTTTTCTATATATTGATTCACTCTACAACCTAACAACATTGATCCACATATAAATTATTAGTTGACAGTTTCTACTTAAGTAAGATAGATTGAACAATTAATCCTTCAATTATCAAAGCTAACAATAGATTAGATCATAACATATAAATATTACTCCCTCCCATTCTCTATAAGCTTCCCACTCTTTTTTGGACCAAACCTTAAGGAAAACTAATAAATAAATGAATAGTGGGTAGTGGGGCCAACTTTTTCAAGGACAAAGTGGGTAATAAGGGTTAAACATTAAAGAAGAGAGAGGAATCATTTTTTTGGTAATCAAAATGAAGGAGAGAGAAGCCAAGTTATAAGACCATTTAACCAAGCCTCTGCCAACCCGGATTCAAATATTGACCACCGGTCAACGGACGTTGACTGCCATTGACCGGTTGCCGACGACGTTTTCCGGCGACAAAAATACCTCTTCCTACCGGAAAATGCGTCCCGAGTCCGCTTTTGGAGTCCATTTTTGATAATTTCGCGTACTTTCTCGGAGATCTGAGTTTTTCTACCGCGTTTTTGTTTTTTAATTTCGTTTTGTGCGGCTAACGGAGTTCGACGGCACCATCTCCTCTAGTGTGGGGTGGCCTACATTCTATATCCGTCGTTGCCGCCCCATTTTTATCCGATGAAAACTTCTTTTCCGACGGCCATGTTGACAGGGAAAGAGGCGAAAGGGGAGGGGTTGAGGATGGAGGGAAGAAGCGGAAGGTGGTGGGGTGGGGTGGGGTCGCATGGGCGGTTGTTGGGCAAGGGCAGATGGGCGTTGTCGAAATGCGGTGGTGGCTGGGGAGGAGCTGAGGGGAAGAAAGGATAGTTTGGTGGAGGTGGGGGTGGGGAAGGGAAAGATGGTTGAAGATGGTGATGGGTGAATGAATGGTGAGGGGAAGATGGTGATGAACCTGATGGTTGTGGTGTTGTATTGTGGGATTTGGAAGGAGTAATTAGAGAGTACAGTGTTGGAGTATGTGTCCTCCGACAAGTGCGATTACGATTATAAATCTCATTAAGAATAAACCCGGGATTGATCATTAGTCAGTTGATTAACGAATATCGATATCGATTGGACTTCTAAGGTTTGACGTTATTGTCGTGAGACGGCGGTAATCAACTGATCCCTCTCGGTTACACCTAAAGGGTGATCCGACTCCGTATTTATATGACACGTATACGGATACATGTGCATACCCGATTAGGAGAGCTGAAT
>CAAKMY010035335.1:0-20849 GCA_901111285.1 Corrigiola litoralis | reverse complement strand
GATTATTTTTGTTGAATTTTCCTTGTAATTATTCAAACTTGAGAGTTTTATCTCTTGCTCTTGGTGGATTCCAGAACCCAACTAGTGGATTCCAGTTAACTATCGACGGTGGATTCCGGCACCCTTTGTGAATTCGTGCTTGCGGATTCATGTTGTTTCCAGGTTGAGCTTTCTCTCAATCATATCCGATATACCACTGCATCAAGAAGTCAAAGCATCATTTATTGATTCCTAGAAAAAAATTCTGCTTTACTGTACTCCTAGTTCCTTGATTAGAAGTTTAGTATAATCTGCCTTACCCAATATAAAGACGTGCTGTAATTCAGTCTGATGTAAGCAACAAATCAGATTTCATAAAAAAAAAAAAAAAAAAAAAAGCAGCTCAAATCAAATTCCTTTAAGAGGAAACTTCCTTCACATACTACTTAACCAACACTCCTAAATATAAGCCAAAAAAAAAATAAAAATCGTTCAGTTAGATGTTTAGTTTTGGTTTAAGCCTAAGCAGGTTTTTACTTGCTATAATCATACAACTTTTGGTCCTTACAAAGATGAGAAGCCTGACTTGAACTGAGGAATTCTTTTACATTGGACATTTTTATGGATGCAGTTGATTGGAATTTATATGACATTGCCTTTAATTGGTTGATAGATGTGTTTTAATCCTTTGATTTCCTTTCACACAGGTAACCAGAAAAAGTTGTAATGGCTCTTATGAGATATATGCTGATAATGTGGAGTGCAAAAGGAACCTTCAGGAAACATCAAATGTAAGTCTGGGAAGCATCCACTGTAAAGAAAAATTATGTATCCAAAAGAGGTACTCCCATATGATTTTAGGGACATATATTATTCTTATTTTGACTTGGCTCGAGACAGTTTGATTTAAGTTTCAAAGGACTCAATCCAAAATTGTGTATCTCATTACTCTGTCTTGGAAGTGCAATACTCAATAGACTTCCCAGTCAATCATTGACAGTAATTTTATCAGAGTTTGGGAAGGTAGATGCCAATATAAATTCACTAAATGAGTCATTTGGTTTACATGTTATATTAGTTGACATTCCTCATAGTATGTTTTTGACAGTGAAATGATTATGCAGGTCCTTGACCCATTGTTCGATGCTCATGTCTTAAAACCTACATGCTTGACCCCTCAAACACGGTGCCAGGTATCCCTCTGGGTATCTTGCTGAAATGCTATGTTTTTTGTCGTCTTTTGTTAATAGCACCTTCTCCCTTTAGACAAAAGTATTAAATGTGACAAAATGCCGGCACCCGGATCCTATTTGCCAAGGGCACTTCATGCATGTGCGTGCAATTGTTTGTAAATCGAAATTGTGCAATTGAGACATGAGTACCATACCGCGTCTGTTTTATTGTTGTTACGCCCATTTTTTTGTCCCCCTTCCCTTCATAGCTATGACTTTTTATTTGAAACTCCAGTCAGAGTTTTTGTTGAACCTCAATGAAATTAAAATTATATGTCACAGGTTGTGTCATACTTGTTTTCCTTATCTTGGATATTTGGTATAGCATCATAGTTAAAGACAACCCTGCACCTCCTTTCCAGGTCACATTCTGATATTTTTTACCAGCACAGATCTGATATGTGGACTGTAAAGTTGTCCCTTTGACCTAAGGGCCATACCACGATCACATAGAAACCATGTGGAACTCTTCCATATCGACCAATCTCCTTTAATCCTATGAGCCACATTTCCACCAAGTTCTATGTCTTTCTAATTACCGAACCCACCGAAGTATCCGAAAAGTCACTAAACTGTAAATCTAACAATCTAGGATTACCATACCTCTATCTGCATCGTGATACATCCCAAAATGTCACATGATTAGCATGTGCCCTCTTTCACTCGTTAGTTGTATATGTGCTATATAAGCACAACTGGGGGACCTTATGTTGATGTTGAATATGTGAATGAAAATCACCTCTTACCTTCTTCTGTTATCTCCTTCTTGCAGTTCCCCCATTTCAAGTCCGTAACTCCAGCTAACTTCTTACTCATATTAAGTTCGACAATCCTTCTTTCTATCCAACTGCCCTGATTATTTGGGTTAGAAATAACGTATCCACTTAATTTCCTTTAAGCTATTTTGGATCATATCATGTCGCTACTGAACTTACACTTCATAAATCAAGCCCCTAGCTTCCAAGGCTTGCCGCCATGATTCCAACTTTGTATTGACTCTTATCTTCTTGTTTCATCAATGAAAACAATATCGTGCGTCTAAATCATGCACCATGGTATATCATTTTGCAAGCATAAAACAAAGATCTACGAAGCATAAAATAAAGATCTACGAAGCATAAAACAAGAAACTCATCACGATAAATTTAGTCAAAGATCAACATTAATCTCACCATGAATTTAAGATATTTTGAAATATTTATTACAAGAAATTTCTCTAGTATATTTAGGAAGCACAAAACAAAGACTTAATAATGTGGCATAACCTTGTATTGCTTTTATCATGTAGCCTGTAATGACGACGAGCTTCGTCTTCCAATCATAATTTTGAAAAAAAATTATTAATTTGGCGCATAAGCCACTGCCTTTCCGTCTTTCTGTCTTGGATTTTCTTTGAAGCATCAGTGTACACTAAACACTCACCATGTTCCTTTGGCAACCTCTTCTTCAATTTAACGAAGGGCTTGGTCACACTCAAAAAAGCGTCTTGGTAACAACCACCAAACCAATAGAGGAAGGCTTAGCATCACAGCAGGTCAACAAGCTTTTACCATTGGATATTTTCTGAAACTGAATGCATAGGACGATTAAATTGTGAGTGACAATTGCGACTATTAATTAAATAGATACATACGGCCATACGGGTACGGGTAGTGCTATTCAGTTCAAGGTAAGCAGCTGAAGCAGCTGCGGGGCTGACCATGGTAACTCAGCAAGTCACCTAGCGTCAACCTGCTTGAAGGCCGGCCACGTAGAGCTGGAATGCCCCAAGTGAGTTGCACTCTTTTGTCCACTCAAAATTGGTCATTTCCAACATCAGGCATTTTCTAAATTACCTTGGGATTTGAGGATAATACCCTAAATGTGTATCCAGACCTGCTTAACCCTCACATGGTTGTGTTATCAACTATGTGCATGGTAGAATACTCTCGCAGCGCCACCCTTCCTTGAGAACTTTCATGGTGATACCTCTTTCAGAAAGGCACAACCACATACAATAACAAACAACCTAGGCTCTTTAGATAGGGCTCACAACCACCCAAGCTTCTGACTGCTTTCTCACGTTCTGACTCTTGACGTCTCTGTCTCTATGCTTCTCAGATTCTGATTCTTCAAAAGTTTGCAGATGTCCATTGTGTTTACTTACTTCTACTCTACCTTTTTACGTTCTGGATCAGTATTTTATTTGCTCTCCTCCATGTTTCTTTCTCCTGCACTTAAGTATACTTCTATTTTCCAAACTTTCTTGAAAAATTCATCTCTAGCCATTGCTACTCCATTCTCTCCAGAAAGCAGATGCTGACAGGGCTGATGCCCTGGAAAGGGTGAACAAGAATCAAACCCAGGCTTACAACATGGAAGCTTAAACTCACCACACTGATGGTGTTCTAATTTTGGTTTTTACTTGTTCGTCTCTTTAGTCCTCTTTCTATCTCAATACATTTTGTCCTATTGCTTTCTCTCGACAATACATGCATAGCTTACTGGAAGAGTCGTCATCCAGTTGATACCTAGTGTATGATTTCGTTAGATACTACACAGACGATAAATGTAAATAGCATATAGAACTAAGAGTTGATTGCTGTAGTTTGGCTTAAAGTTGTGTATTAGCCTTTTAACTGCATAATTTTATGGTAGTTCAAATAAGGAGGTCTTCCCAATACCAACCGTTAAGTCTTTTTCTTGATTTTCACAGAAGAGCAAGTAATTAATATCTAGCATATTTCTTGCCCTCGCATATTACAGGAATATAGCTACGAGCTCTTGAACATTTGGGCTAATAAAGTGCAAGTTCAAGAGGCTCTCCACATACGACAGGTATGTTACCTCAACTTGATGTGTTATCTTGTCAAAAAAATAATGGTCTAATGGAGATCATGCCAAATCATTTTGAAACGAATTTTTGAAAAGAAGACATCCATTGATCGATAGTTAGGTGATGAAATTAATAGACGTACATAATCTCTTATTATTATCATGTTCACACTTAGACAATATTTTGTAATATATGCTAGAGTATCTTTGTATAGCTAGCAAATCATATCTATGTAGTTAACTACATAACCCTGATTTCCCTTTGTACAGTTGATGTATATCTTAACAGTGAATGATAATGCAACCCTCAGGGGATCACATTCTAATATGGTATTAATAGTCTAGGTTCATCTCCTACCTCTTCTCCTCACGGTTGCCACGGCCACCGTATCATTAGCCTTCTTCTAAACACATCGCTGCTCCCCACCACAGACCACGACCATGGCAGGCGAAGATGCACCAACGCCGCCGCCTCACTTGAACACGGCTAAACAAGGAGTCCATAATGGGCACCGCCCCTCGTCCGGTCAGCCACAACCAAGATCTCAGGGTGGCGTCACACGCAGTAGATCCCACAGTGGATGCCTCCACCGTGCCCTTACCACACTTACACAGGCTTGGCCCCTTCTTGGCAGCCATGGCCACCTGCTCCCACTGCCAAAGCACAACGGCCCTCCTATTATTCTGGTTCCAGCAGGAGCTTCCAGACGCAGTTTCGAGGACACGGGCAAGCTTTTCAAGCCATGTCTTTTGGTGCTTCTAGTGACCCAAATTGGTTCATGGATACAGGGGCTGGCTTCGTCTGATCTGACATCTGATGCAAGTAAACTTATTTGCTCATCTAATTATAGCAAAATTCGTCTTATTTATGTAGGTAATGGCGGGCACTGCCCTTATTCCCCACCCTAAACGTGCCCTTCACCTACAAAATGGTTTATACTTTATACCGTCCTCACGTAATAAAAAATGTAATTTCCATTCGACAATTTACTAAAGGTAATGGCGGGCACTGACCTTTAGACTAGGATTACGATCATGAAGAGTAATAGCACAGGCAAACTATATCCAGTCCATCTTCACCTTAGAGTCAAGCCTTTGTCATTCTTTCGTCCAACGTGTGGCACCACCGCCTTGACATTCGGGTGCCCCAGTTTTTCCATTTCTGAAATCTAGTTCTAGTATTCAATGTAATAAGGATCACGACTTAAACTTATGTCATGCTTTGAGATTAGGGAACACAAATGATTGCCATTTTCTGATTCTACTTCCATGGACTTTCCCAGTTCCTAGCAAAAGCGGCTTTAAGTATTATCCCGTACTCATTGACAACTTCACGCAATTTGTTTGGGTTGATCCTCTTCGCAATGAATCGGATGAATTTGCTATATTTCCCCAATTCCGCTCTCACATAAACACTCCATTTGATCGGAATATTAAGAGTTTCCAATGTAATATGGCTAGGGAATTTGATAACAGACAATTTCACTCCTTTTCCTCGACAAATGGACTAGTTTTCCGATTCTCTTGTCTTCAAACCTCCTCACACTATGGAAAAGCCGAAAGAATGATTTGTCGTCTGAATGAAATCACTCTCACACTCCACTCTCAAGCCTCTCTTCCGAACAATTTATGGGTAGAAGCCTTACACACAACATCTTATCTCCACAACGTTTTACCCACCAAAACGCTTGTCTTCTGCTCCCCAACTTCCGCACTTATCTCAAACAACCCTCCTACAATCTTCTCTGTACGTTCGGTTGTGCATGTTATCCTAACATGTCAGCTACTCGCCCTCACAAACTTTCCCCTCGTTCCAAACGTTATGTGTTCCTTTATGACCCCCCTCATGATATAGGTGTCTTGACCTCGTCGCAGGTCGAGTCCACATTTCTCTTCACGTCATTTTTGACGAGAGCTCCTTCCCTTTTGGTGACAAATCCCCCCGCCTCCCCATCCTCTTACACTTTCCTTGGCCCTGACTCTAGCACTATGTCACCATTCCTACTCGACCACGTCTAAATAGCCCCCACACACCAGACCCAATCCCCATGTATCCCTTACCGTCTTGCCTCACCGTCTTGCCTCAACACCCACTATCACCGTCTTGCCTCAACACCCACTATCACCTACTCTCGCTAGATTGCTCCATTCACCTCCTCGACCCCCGATAGCCACGACAACACCACCACCACCACCATCACCCCATCACCACCACCACCACCTAGCCGTACCATCACCACTCGCCTCATGAACGGAATCGGAAAGCCACGCTAACCCGTTTCACTCCATGTCACTGCCACTACCTCCATCGCCCCACTACCCAAAAATCCCACCCTCGCCCTCCGTGACCCGAATTGCTCCCATGTGGGACGAATTATGTGCTTTGGTCTCAAGGCTGCTGGACGCCCATATCATCAGGAACATGTGGCTATTTCGCCACAAGTATCCGACGGAACCTTGCAGCGCTACAAGGCTCGCTTGGTGGTTAATGGTAAGTCGCAGCAGGTCGGAATTGATTGTGATGAGACTTTTAGTCCGGACCATCCGCACAGTTTTGAGTTCAGCGATCTCTCGTTCTTGGCCCATCCAACCGCTGGACGTCAAGAATGCATTTCTTAATGGTGATCTTGTTGAGAAGCGTGCCCCTAATCATGTGTGCCGACTCCGCAAGTCCCTCTATGGTCTTAAGCAAGCTCCCCGAGCTTGGTATCACCGATTCACAAACTTAATTTTGTCATACGGGTTTCGGAGTGTGTGCTTTCCATCATTATTTATTTATCGTCAAGGCAAGTCTATGGCTTAACTATTACTGTATGCCGCCGATATTATTCTCAATGCTTCACTTTCTTCGTATTACTACTACCCGTTCCTCTGCTGGTTTATTCTTAACACAATAGCAGAACGCCAAGGATATTCTAGCTCGGGCGTCCATGTCATCCTGCAATCCCACCACCACACCCGTTGACACTACTTCCAAGCCAAGTGCTAAAGTTGGTCCTCTTATCGCATACCTACTTTATATCGTAGATTCGCAGGTGCACAACGAATTTGCCTATTCATGCTTACCCCACAAGAGCCCCATCTTCATGCCCTAAAGAGAGTGCTTCGGTATGTTAAAGGTACGTTCTACTTCGGGTACGTTCTACATCGGGTTATTGTGTGTTTCTTGGCGAAAACCTGGTATCTTGGTCCTCCAAGCACCAACCCACCGTTTCTCAGTCTAGTGTATGTGTTGCCAATGCTTGCTGGCTTCTTGATCAACATGTTCCCGTACGCAAGTCAACATTGGTTTACTGTGATAACATCTCTGCTATGTATCTCTCCGGCAACCCTGTCCAACACTAGCGTACAAAGCACATTGAGCTTGATATCCATTTTGTTCGCGAAAAAGTTCGGGTTGGTACCATTTGTGTTCTTCATGTTCCTTCTGATTACCAATATGTTGATATCTTTACGAAGGGACTTCCAAGACATCTTTTCACTCGTTTTTGATGCGTTCATCCTCCTCCCGCTCCGAGGGGGTGTAATAGATGTACATAATATCTTATTATTATCATGTTCACACTTAGTCAATATTTTGTAATATTTAGTATCTATAATATCTTTCTATAGCTAGCATATCATATCTCTGTAGTTAGCATATCCTTGATTTCCCTATGTACAATTGACTATATAATTATAATAACAGTGAAGGATAATGCAACCCTTAGGGGATTACATTCTAATAGAAATATTGGATGTATCCTAGTTAGCTTGAATTAAAGTTTCAGTCAGTGTAATGGAGATTTTTGTCTAAGTGAAAGTTAGTGTTATATCTGCTAGAAAGAGTAAGCAAACAGCGCTATGTTACCTGGACTGGCCTCCAAGTATCCGACTCACCATTTTTAAAAGAAATTACAAGTGTTTTGCCTTGAAATGAAGTGTCTATTTGTCACACCCATATCGGAATTTTGAGTGTCCGGGACCGGCGTTTGAGGTATGATGGAGAGTCCAGGTAACTTAGAAACAGAGAATAGAAACTATTGTATGAAAATGGATACTTTGGGGCCCCACCTTAAGTTATTGTTCATTTATTACCCTTAATAATTAAGAAGTGATAACTATGTGGAAACACGTGTCAGAATACTATCACCAAGTAAAGGGAGACACCTATTAGGTAGTTCGCTCCCCAATGCTTGGGTGTTATACAGTAGTTAAACATGCAGCTTAATTTAGAACTTCTTACCAGTGGCTATCTGACTTCTTTTCTTGTATAATACTTGCCCACAATGAGCATTGAAGTCATATTTTACGTCTCACCCGAGTTAAGAACTTGCATAACCCTATGATCCAGACTACCTCAACTCCTCGTTTCATAATTGATTGATCAGCCTAATAATGTGCAAAATGCCATATTTCTGTGGACAATCCTGTGAATTTCCGATTATACATCTGTTGCTCCTGCTCAGCTTGCAATTCTGAAAGTCAATTTTCATATAGTCCTGATATTCTTTCATCATGTTATCCAAAGCGTGATACATCACACAGTAAATCATATTATAGAGTTAGTATTAACCTAGGAACAACTAAATTTGCATGTCATACTTACTAGCTTATGTGCATCCTTAAAACTGTCTATTTAATCTGAGATACCCCTTGTAACTTCAACGTGCTTATTTAGTGATGATCTACTGTAAAAGGATAAGAATGTAGTCATGGATTCTTGATCACCAACTGTTTCTTGCACTAACAGAAGTGCTTACTTTTATTTTGTTAGGGCAGCAGCTCATACATTGCATTTTATGATTAGGGCACCAAAAGTCATTGGATTAGATGTAATAAAACTCTAGCATATGCAAACAGTGTGGAAAGTACCTTTCATTACCATCAAAATTTCACGCAAGAGGTCATGCGTGCACTAGTCTACAGGTAATATTTCTATGGCCACAGTTTGCAAAATATCATTTTTTTGCAATTGTATTATTGTGTTTAGGTTTATTTTTTTGTTGTTAGATTAAAATATTGCAAATTTCTCAACCTTTTATGGAGTATATATGATATTTCCTGCGTTATTAAGTGTATGATTACACAATCCCATATGCTTGATAGTGTCTTACAACTACTAATATTAGTCTGAAGGTGCACCACTGAGCTTCCCATATAAGCCCCCCACCCCCTCCCATCTCAGGAGGCAAAAGAAAATTGAAGCAAAAACCTTTAAGAGGGTTTGATAATGTACTTCACAGGAGAAACTAACTCATGTAGAAAGGACAAAATTTTATTTATTTAACACAACTGGAATCCTACCACTTAGGCCTTTGTTTTCTTACATAATGCTGACATCAAAAGCCTGTGGAAGTGACATATTAAAAGTGTCCAGTCTGAGCACATGGTTGAAAACCTTGATCTAGCACCCATTCAAAAACATTGTTTCCGAGAATTGCTTGCTATAGAGAAGAGTATGTCTTGTAAATTCAATACTATTTTATTTGTCATGCATACTTGATAGATTTTCTGAATATTGATGTATATCTTCTAGCTAAGGAGCATTGACCCAAGACATGGATTTGACACGTTTCTAATACTAGTGACACATGATTCTAATAAAATCCAGGATACAACACTCTAGTTGATATGTTCAACAATAAAAATCATATAGAAAGCCATTTTGTATTCTATAGTCCATTGAAAGAAAGCGGAACAGAGACCTTGTGTTCAGAATTTGAACATCTACAGGTCTAAAAGTTAATTTAGCTGCCATCGCACACCAATAATTACCCCACTGGAAGACTACCCAATAAGGCCGCCTTAGAGTGTTCAGAAAATTTCCATATCTCAGGCCTAGGAGAAATATGCTAGAGTAACTTGCTGCCGTAGATCCTTCTTCTCCTCTAGTCCCTATTTCTGTTCCAGTTTACGTTTTCTCTCGCCGGATTTCAAAGCCTGCCTGCTATTTTTTCCTTCTGATGAACTATAGAAATCAAAGATGAAGAAGATGGATATGTCTATTCAGACGACGAGTACTGTGGTCAAGTCTTTCCAGAGAATTCTAGGGTGTTTCGCTCGTGTCCATTGCAAATTTGCTTTTCCTCTTGGTATCCCCAGCGTGTACCTTCACTATTATATGTTTTTTATTTGGATTAGTATTTTGGTGTATTTGGCGTATCCCTGTGTGTCTTGTGTCCGACACGTATCGGAAACAGATACTCTACCTCAACTGCGTGTTACTGCTTGCTAAATGAGCTTGTATTCATGTACTATATTTATTGAATGTGATCCACAAGTCCTGATCATGGAATCAGTTTCTTTCCCGATTCTGACTTCCTATGTTACTCTTGACACCGCTTTTCAAAAGGGTCCCCGTGTTGGACACGACACCCGAGTCGACACTCATGAATATAACAGTTCACATTATACATGTTTTTCGAATTCTGTGTGTCTGATCCTCGTATCATATCGGACACTCTTGAATGAGTCTGAGTAACATAGGTGACTTATATCTGATCCCCACTTTGGACTTTAGTAAAATGAGAGATTCATAGTACAACGATCATGTTTGATGTTACTGGAAAGAGCTTAAATGCATTTCAGTTTTTCAACATTGACTTCTATATTATTCCATTTTAAGTTTATGAGCGTACTGGAGCATTATTTGATTCAGGCAGTTTTCAGAAGTATCCTAATTTTCCATAGTCCAGTATGCTTGGCTTGGGCTAATCCTAAGGTGGGTGGCCCGTCATGAGTTTTCTCAGGTCCATACTAGCAGAAACAAGTGCTCTAGGATGTTTATGATGGCATGAGGGATCATGTCTGAGACCATAAGTGGCTTTTGTATATGGAAAACTGGAAACAATAAATCTCTGCCTACATTAAGTCCATGATACTCTATATCACTATGAAAGCCCCTAGCTGTCTTCTTGTTCATGACAGTGTTGCTACTGCCAGTAGCTGCCAGTAAATGTTGATTTAAAACAAACCAGGGGGTGAAAGACTGATGATCTTGATCTCGTTAAGATTGACTTTCACTTACATTAGGGTACAAAAGGCAAAGATATGATGGTGATTGTTCGTGAAAGGAGCACGGATTGGAACTGTTAAGAATTAATCTCCACCAGTTAGATGGTACTCTTAGTGCTGATTTACTAAGAAAGGTAGGAAATACACAATCTTACATACAAGTTGAAGTAGAGTTTTGTATACCAGTTCCATCTGAGAATGTCTTTCACATGCGCCAAAGCTCTGTTTAATAGATTTCAGACCTAGAAATCATTTTTCCTATATACCCTTGCCGTTTAAAAGTTTTGATTGCTATAAAGAGAAAAGGAGTCTACAAAAGAGAAAATTTATTATTGACTTAGCTCCACCATGTTGCTAGACATATAGCTAGACTGCTAGAGTACCAATGTGCCTTGTCCGTAGGTTTTGATTTGAGTCCATGTTGAACAAGAAGCATAACGTTGCCAATGATTGTAGGCCTGTAGCCCTTACGAAATTTTTCAGCTTGAAAAATAGATCATTATGGAAATTACCGATGAGTTTATCATTGTATAATTTATACATGAATATCAAAATCGCAATGGTAAAAAGAACACAACCTTGATGACTCTGGTTTCCACTGCTTGCGAGGCCTCTAATGAGGAAAATTACAGTCTTAAACCAATCCAAACCGTCTTTTTTCTCCTGTTCCGCTTTCCTCTCCTATTCCTTTAGGATGGGCAGTTGCAATTGGTACGGTTGCCATGGTCGGGCTGTGATATATATTACCCCTAAATGGTATTGCAGGCAAGCATTTAACATGCATGACCAATCCCCTTGATCTGAGAAGTTCACTTCGAGTTAGGCAGACAAACAGTAAAGTACACTTGCTTATTATTGTTAATTTTGTTGCAATGTTTCTAATTAATGGCAGTGGCGACCAAGACATGAAGGTGTCGTATGTGGGGACACTAGAATGGATTACTAAACTAAATATCTCAATCATTGATGATTGGCGGCCGTGGTTTGTGAAAAGACAAGTTGCTGGGTGAGTCATCAACGATTGAAATAAAACCGCACTTTCCTTTTTATTTCACTTCCTAAATGTTATTCAATTCAAAAATTTCCAAGCCTCTTACTGATGCAAAACCATTGCAGGTATACTACAAAGTTCTCAAATGGTCATTATCATCTAACATTTGCTACTATAAAGGTGAAGTCTTAATTTTTACTGTTTTCCACTTTTCTTCATACCTTTTTATTTGAGATATAATAAGAGTTAAGCTAGTGATATTATTTTGCAGGGAGCAGGACACACTGGTCCAGAATATAAGCGCCAAGAGGGCCTTACCATGATCAAGAAATGGATTGCAATGGATCCTCTATAGTTTCCAAGATACCTACAAGTCAAATGTATCAAAGTTCTGCTCGGAAATAAAGGAGCATGGTGTCTGTTATGTGCAGCATATATATCCAGTATATGCTCGAAGCTTGCGGATGATTTCCTGATTTTGAGCAGATCATGTTGTCTACATAAAGGAAAAGACATAGCGATTGTTTTTGGATGGCGCATGTAAAGAAAGACTACTCTTTTTCTATATAGTCTCCAACAAAAAAAATAACTGGATGTGTGATGTCCTGTTAACGACAAATAATTTTACGATTCAACACATCAAGTCCTAAGTAACTTGTATTCTTAGTTCTTGGACAAATGCAGGATCAAGGGTCTGGTTCTGCTTATAAAATTCCATTACAGTTTTGAAAAAGTGTCATGAATTCCAAGACAATCAAGATGTTTGCTGAAAGAAAGGACATGCTTAAAGTATTATTTCAATCGAGATTTCCAACCGATTCTTTGCGGGAAATAGAGGAGTTATTCCTGCAAACTTCGTTAAAAAAAAGGACTGGAAGCCTATTTGTTAGACACGTAGTAAAATGAAATATGTAAAGTCATTCACCAAGGAGAGACCAAAGATTTAATGCTCTTTGAATTTGGAACATAGTGGACTTAATGAAATTAATTTATAAGACCCTCCCTGCTTTTATTATAATGGAGTAGCAAATTGTAGGTGCATTTGGGAAGAGAATAGCATCTTCGTAATAGTTATTACAATATGAATAAGGATGTGTACGTTCTCTTTACCTTGTTTGTTGCGGGAGCCTTTTCAAAAGCATTGGGGCTCTGCCGTTGTTAAATCCTCTTTACCTTGTTTTTTGCGGGAGTCTCGTCAAAAGCACTGTGGCAATACTGTTGTTATATCAACGAGAGACACCACAGGGTCAGGGAGTCTGGATCACGAACCAAGAGCAACAGCTGTTCATGTAGTGGATATCTTGTAATGTCAACTGTTTTTCCCCTTTGAGCATGTAATGGTGTTTATGAGAGTTGTAGTATCTTTGCTTCTTAGTCCAAGGACTAGAACCTATTCCATGTTCTCAAGATTATCCCACATGTATGGTGCTTATGCGAGTCCTCGTGTAGTTGACCCTATAGATTAGTAGGGCTGTGTTCTTCCCAGAATATAGAAGTTATTTTTCCCTTCTCCTGAATATAAGAGTAGTTAAAATTTCCCTCCTAATCACTCTTTCTCATAGATGATAGAGCTGTTTTCTCTGAGGACTCAAATTATATATTCATCTGAATAGTTGGATGCGCTCTGGAAGCATGAGTTGCTATCTTTGCATGCCCAGTTGGGCAAACAACTTTCTTGCTCACACTGGAGGTAAGCAACATATGCGTGACAGCTGAAATAAGTGAATAAATTACAATGAAGTTGTTGCACCCATGAACATCTCCGTCCTTCTCTCAAAGATACTGCATGTCTTCTTTATATTAAGATCGCAAACAGCTTAACATATGCTTTGATGTTCTCGCTATAACCATCATTAACATATAAATTTCCCGGCTAAACATGCACTAATTTATTACTCGTTGAATACAATTAAGCCCATGTTTAAAGAATCCCAATCTGCACTGGATCATGCGCCAAATGGGGGATCGACAACTGGCCTGTCGCGAAGCAATCAGCTGATGGGGGATCTTCATTATTCAATGCCTGAATGCAGGACCTCAAGATCTAACTTAAGCTACTTTTCCGCTGGTTTGAAGCTTGATGATGTCCGCATTGTATGTATACATATAGATACCGATATAGAATAACCACACATATTAATTACGTTGTCTATTAAGTATACACACTATTATATATTCTATAACCTTGAAGAAAATGGTGAAATTTTTATGCAATACAAATATAAAATCTTATATGCATTCTGTATCTGCTGCATAACAGTATGTGATTTGAATTGTCAAGATTTCTTACAAAAGTTGTGCAGATTTTGGCAGAAGCTCTTGGTACGTTCATGTTAATATTCAGCATATTTGGGATAATGGGGAGTATGAAACTGCTGGGGAGCCAAGTGGGTCTTATGGAGTATGCAACCACAGCTGGTTCATCCATAGCTCTTATTGTTTTCACAGTTGGGGGAATTTCAGGTGCACATGTCAATCCTGCAGTCACAATTGCTTTCGCTGTCTTCGGTCATTTTCCATGGACCAAGGTGCTTACGTTTCCTCCATCTGCTATTCTTCTTCTTCGTGCATGCCCTTCCTTATTTAAGCTTGTGAAATTGACACATTCGGCAGACAACTCAAACCCTCTTACACATATCTACTCTCACCATATACTTACATTTTAATGCATCCTGATTGTATAACTGGGTTTAAAATAAGATTTAGGTGAACCAACATATACAGTACATTATAACTATCAACCTGGGGCAATCCTTAGCATTTGGTTTTTTTTTTCAAAAATTCATGTTTGTTCTTTTCATTAAGTGATCTGATGCATTGGTAACACTTTCCTGTTACTTACAACAAACTAATGTGATTTGCATTGGAAAAGGTACCCTTTTATATAAGTGCACAAATATTGGGGTCTATATTGGCAACATTTGTTGGGGAGATTGTCTTTCAAGTTGAAGCAGAGCTTGTGATGACCATTCCGAACAAAGACGGTGCTTTCGCTGCTTTTTTGGCTGAACTCATCGCAACCTTTATGGTCACTTTCCTTGCAGCATCATTAGCAAAGGATGCGAAATCTGTAAGTGCGCAAAAGTTTCTGATCTTGGACTTCGTGTGGTAACAATATTCATACAGCAATCTCCAAGTTAGTGACAAAACACTAAGGATTATATCTCCTTGACACTTACTAGTATCCTACATTTCGCAGGTTGGTCATTTAGCTCCTTTTGCGATGGGAACAGCTATTGCACTTGCTGTGCTGATTACTGGGTATATTATAAAGATTTTAATTGACATCTCAAAGTTGGTTAATATCTAAACCTCTACTATAGTAGTTTTATATATTTGACCATATGACATGTTTATGGTTACAGGCCAGTTTCTGGAGGATCATTGAACCCAGCAAGATCACTAGGACCAGCAATTTTTTCACGAAAATTGGATTTCATCTGGATTTATTTTCTTGCCCCCGTTGTTGGTGCCATTCTAGGAGTTCTAATGGCTCATGCTTTGTGTCTTAAACAGTCGCAGCAAAGTCCTGTATTGTCTTCAACAACAAATACATTGACATAGATTAAGTTCATAAATTCTTATGACAAAGCAGAAAATATATAGAAGTAGATGCCTTTGTGCTACTTTGTAAGTTTACTTATTACTATATTACACAAGTCACAATTTCTATATTGTAGCATCTACTCAAGCAATTTCATATCAGCCCGAATAAAATCCCCAAGGTTTTTAGTTTCAAAATTTCAGTTCATAACATTCAAATATAGCTCAAATTTGAGAGGCCCTAGACAACCAGGTTTGAGGCCTGGAGCTATATCTTAACAACCACAACTTCAATGACGAAAGTTCCATGGACATTGTATTGTACTAAAACATTTAACTTTGGAGCCGTGATTTAAAACGTATTGATAGTATGTATGAACATGCATGAAGGTATGTTTTGATTGCAGGTTAAGTACAATGTAATTTTCCATTGTATTTGATACAGATGACTTAGGTGAGTAATTACCAAAGTTATCTGTAGGATGTTTATGAATTATTAACAAGAAGAACAGAGATGAAGAAGAAGTGTAAGTACGAGAGAATATAAGGAAGAGAGAGAGTGAGGAAGAAGATTGTAATATGTATTGATGATCTGAAATAAATTACAATCTGGTTATTTGTACTAACCGCCTAACAACCTGCCAGCTCAGCTAATCAGCACTGTAACTAACTATTCACAAGCTGCAACCACTTATTTTGGTGCATAAAACAGTTTAACTAATTCCAACTATATCAATACTCCCTCACCAAGCATCTTTGACCTCAAAGATGACAATCAGGAAATTGTTCTAAGAGATCATAGTAATAAACCCAGGTAGCATCTTCAGGAGGGAAACCCTTCCACTGAACCAAAACTTGAGTGGCAGCTATTTTTCCTCGCTTAACTAGCCTCCTTTCCAGTATAGATTCTGGTTGTTTAGGTGCAGATCGGTCTAGTAAATGAGCAGGCAATGTAGTAGCAGTAATATCATGGCACTTTTTCAATTGAGAAACATGAAAAACATTATGAATTTGAGCTGAATTGAAGAAGGCAATTGCAATTTATAAGCCACCTGGCCTATCTTATCGATCACTTCATATGGACCCAATATCGAGGAGACAATTTAGCAGAGGGTCTAGCCTCCACATATTGTTGTCTATAGGTTTGCATCTTAAGGTAAACCAAATCTCCAATTACAAACTGCCTATCACTTCTGCTCTTATCGGCTTGTTGCTTCATTCGTTGTTGAGCTCTCTGCAACTGGAACTGTAGCAACTTCATAACATGTTCCCTTTGTAGCAAACTTTTGTCCACTGCAGCATTATGAGACTCACCAGGAACATAAGGTAAGTGTACAGGAGGTTGTTGTCCATATAATATCTGATAAGGAGAAGCACCCAAGGCAGTGTGGTAGGAAGTTATGTACCACCACTCGGCAAGAGGTAACCATCTACTCCATTGCTTCTGATACTCATGACACATGCAACGCAAGTACGTTTCTAAGCACCTATTCACAACCTCAGTCTAGCCATCTGTTTGAGGATGATAGGCTGTAGATTTCAACAACCCCACACCTTGTAACCTGAACAACTCATTCCAAAAGTCACCTAAAAAGATTGGATCCCTATCGGAAATAACTGAATCTGGCAAACTATGTAACTTGTAGATATGATCCATATATAGCTGAGTAACTGAAATAGCAGAATAAAGGTGTGCCAAAGCCAGGAAATGAGCAGCTTTGCTCAACCTATCAACCACTACTAATATGACAGATTTACCAAAAGAGATAGGGAGTCCTTCTACAAAATCCATAGAAATAGAAGACCATACCGACTTTGGGTTAGGTAAGGGATGTAACAATCCAGGATACTTGGAACGATCGTATTTACACTTTTGGCAAACATCACAGTTCCTGACATGATGAGCTACCCTTTCCAATAAAACAAGCCTTGCAATCTGTGATAAATAGCATCCCTTTCTGAGTGACCCCCCAATGCAGAATTATGCATCCAAAGTAAGAGTTTCTGCTTCAAATACACATCATGTCCAACCACCAATTTGCCTTTTCTCCTGAGTTGGTTATTGATCCAACTGTAATGTCTGTGAGACTGTGCATCTTGTTGCATATCAGTTATAATAGCTTGAATGGAAGTATCATTTTGCCAAAAGACTGAATTTGCAACAATAAATCAGGATGGCAGACATCCACCTGAGATGCCAACAACTCAATACTCATTATTCTGGACAAAGCATCAGCAACTTTGTTCTCTTGGCCCTTCTTGTATTGGATTTCAAAGTCATATCCCATGAGCTTTGTCATCCAATCATGCTGATTAGGAGTAGATATGCGCTGCTCCAACAAGTACTTGAGACTCTTCTGATCAGTTCGGATAATAAAGTGTCTATTGAGAAGATAAGGGCTCCATTTCTGTATAGCAAAAACCATAGCTATGAGCTCCCTTTCATAAGCAGACTTCGCTTAATTCTTAGGACTGAGAGCCTTGCTAAGAAAAGCAATAGGATGGCTATTCTGCATTAAAACTGCACCTATGCCATGGCTGGAGGCATCTGTCTCAATAATGAATTCTTTATTGAAATCCGGCAAAGCTAAGACAGGAGTATCACACAACAATGGTTTCAATGTCTCAAAGGCATGTTGTGCTTCAGAATTCTAGCAGAACTTGTCCCTTTTCAACAGTTCAGTCAAGGGTTTTGCAATTTGCCCATATCTTTGGACAAACCTTCTCTAATAACCAGATAGACCCAAATATCCCCTCAGTTGTTTGAGTGTAGTAGGAACAGGCCATTGAGCTACAGCACTGACCTTACTAGGATCAGTTGACACTCCAGAAGCTGAAATAAAGTGGCCCAAATACTCCACTCTAGAAACAGCAAATGCACATTTGCTTTTTTTAAGAAAAAGGGTATGAGTTCTGATGACTGGAAATACAAGCTTCAAATGCTCCAAGTGCTCATTATATGTTTTGCTATAGATGAGAATATCATCAAAGAAAAATAAAACAAATTTTCTTAAGTAGGGCTTAAAAATATGATTCATCAAACCTTGAAAAGAAGATGGCGCATTAGTTAACCCAAAGGACATAACTACAAATTCATAATGACCCTCGTGTGTTTTAAATGCAGTTTTAAAGATATCATCTTGGTGCATTCTAAGCTGATGGTAGCCTGCTCTAAGGTCCAGTTTAGAGAATACCTGTGAACCACTTAGTTCATCTAACAAGTCATCCAATAGAGGAATAGGGAATTTATCTTTGATAGTCTGATCATTCAGCTGCCTGTAATCAATGCACAATCTCCAAGAGCCATCCTTTTTCCCTACCAAAACCACAGGAGAAGCATAAGGACTCGAACTGAGTTGAATCACCCCACTGTCCAGCATTTCATAGACCAACTTCTCTATAACTGTCTTCTGCATAGATGGATATCTATAAGGTCTTTTGTTGACAGGTTCCGCACCATGTTTTAGAGGAATTTTATGGTCTAAACCATGCCTGTTTGGAGGTAACTCAGAAGGCTCTTCAAACAAATCAACAAACTCTTCTAGTAACTCTTGCACTTGTGCCACAGGTGGAGTAACTGCTTGAGCTGTTAGTAGAGTCATAGAACTGGTAGTATCATCAAGTAATAAGTCTCCTTTGATTTCATAAACTTGTAGAAGTGCTAACTAACACCCTTGTTGCTGATCAATTATTTTGAACTTGCTTTGCTGCAGACCTCTTAGCACAAATTTTTTGTCCAAGTAAGTAAACTCCATCTTCATTGTTTGGAAATCCGAGTATAGGCCCCAATGTGGATAACCACTATACCCCTAGAACTACATCACAACAGCCCAAAGGTAGTACCATGCAATCAGACTTGAAAACAGTATCCTGAATATGTCAAGTAAAGTTTCTGCAAATCTGAGAAACATAAACTTTATTTCCATCTGCTACTTTGACTGCCATAGGCTTAATACCTTCTACTTTGCAGCCCAACCTCATAACAGTGCCCTCATCCACAAAGTTATGTGTACTACCACTGTCTATTAACAATTGCAGGATTTTCATGTTGATATAAAGCAGAAACCACACCCTACACGCATGACATGTGGCACCATTCACCACTCATTTAACGCCAAGTGTACACTTAAGAGTTCTCACCACTCATTTAACGCCAAGTGTACACGTAAGAGTTACAACCGTCAAGAACTTCTACACTTAAGAGTCCATATAATTATGAAAGTTGATTATAACTAGGTAACTACGACTTGATAATAGGCACAACTTCTTAGAAGATTATGGAATTGTATTAGAAAATGTTATGGTGATGTATTGTACTTTGAGAACTTTTTTTTATCACCTTTCGTTTTTAGTTTCTTTATGAGATTGTTTCTTTTAATTTCATGATGTATATTTGTGATTTTGATTTTAATTTAACTTAAGTCAAAGTTAAAGTTAAAGTCTTACAATTTATTTAACCATTCTATATTGCCGAACATTGTGCTCTGGAAGTTATTGATCCTAATATACAGGAAGCTTTCTCCTTGTACAAATTCCATAGATCTGTAGAATATTCTCGACGTACGTATTTTCTTATTTTTCTTTCGAAATTAATCTGATTCTTCATGTATTATCATTAAATCTCTCTAAAAATACAACATTACCATTGATAATTTTCCAACTCCAAACACTTTTACAAACATGTCACATACATCGTTATTTATCATGGAAAAGGTAGGTTTTTATATGACGGTTATCTATCGAGTTTAGGTTATGGTCATTATTCAATTTTAAGTTCATGATTTGTGTCGGGTTGGACTGGGTCATATTTTTGTGTTAGGGCCTGTTCTCTTCAACTTATTTTCACTTATCTTATCTTATCTTATCTGAATTTTTCTAATTTTTCCTGATTGTTTCTGAACTTTTCTTATTTTTACTTATTTTTCTGAACTTTACTTATTTTTACTTATTTTTCTGAACTTTACTAATTTTTACTTATTTTTCCTGATTCATGTTGTTTCCACAACTCAACTTTACTTTTTTTACTTATTTTACTTATTTTTACTTATTTTTCTGAACTTTGCTTATTTTTGCTTATTTTTCTGAACTTTACTTATTTTATCTGAACTTTTCTTATTTCTTCTAAACTTCTCTTATTTTTCCTAGAAAATAAGTAGAAATAAGTTGAGGAGAACAGGCCCTTAATCGGGTTATGAGACAATTTGGGTTGAGTTTGGGTCAGTTTCAATTTTTTTTACTTTTAGTGTATATTGGATTTTAATTAAGTTTCGGGTCATGGGTATACTTTGATCAAA
>CAAKMY010035330.1:0-13720 GCA_901111285.1 Corrigiola litoralis | reverse complement strand
TTGAAATAACATTGTTTTTTCTTCTCTTGTTTTTCTTCTTCTTTTTTTTTTCTACTAGCACGGTTTCATTTTATAATTTTTCGTCAAAAAGTAATACAAAGTTCACAATATTTAAGTGAAAATTTGAATGTAGAATATTTTTTTAAATAAATGTCGCATATATTTGTAAGCGGAAGAGACCATTATATATAGTTGCAAAACAATTATTTTTATATCAATATAATAGGATCATTACCCAAATTATTATCGATGAAAAGCATAAAAAAATGTTATACTAAAAAATTTATCGGGGCCCAATTTTTAAGTTTAGCACAGAGCCTCCGAAATGAACGGGACGACCCTGATTACACCCACCCAACCAATCGTCGACTTCGATCAACTAATAAGGGGTTAGTCTAGCTTAACTAGATGTCTTATGTTCGGACTCTAGGAATACACCAGTGATAGAACTCAGAGGAGAGTTTTGCAGCCCGTGTATTCCTACCCGGCTTGAATCCGTATTAAACCAAATGATGAAAACTGAAAACCAAAAAGAATAAAAAAAGTAGTATACAAGTAATGAACTTAAGCCCACACATCAATGGACTCTTCTTACCACACAGCCCAACCCCTGCATGAATATCCATATTTCAACCAAAGCCCATCAATTTTTTGACCATCATCATCATTTTTATCATTCTTCAGTAAAAAATAGTTGCATAGTTGAGTGTTTTAGCAGTAAAAAAACATGGGAAAATTAACAGTGGCTTTGATAGTGAGTTCATGGGTGATACCCATTTCAATTCTTGTTAATCACATTGTTCCTGACCCATACATGGTATATAACCATATATTAATCTAACTTTGATTATGATTGGTTTGTTTTGATGAAAAGGTTTGATCTTTGCATTATAATTGGTTTGTTTTGATGAAAAGATTTGATCTTTGCATTATAATTGGTTTGTTTTGATGAAAAGATTTGATCTTTGTATTTACAGGATGAAATATTTCATATTCCACAAGCTCAGGAATACTGTAAAGCAAATTTCAGGAGCTGGGATCCTATGATCACTACCCCACCTGGCTTGTATATTCCCTATTTCATTTAAATTTATTGTTTTTACTTATATATTGTTGTTCTGGGTGTTTAATTTGATGGGGTTTCAGTAAAGTTTAAACTTAGTATTGTGAGCTTTGAATTATATATGACTAATGTCAAAAATGTGCTGAATTGGAGTAGTTGAGATGAATGTAGAATGTATTATGTATAGGATTGTCCTATGCGTTTCGGTATTATGCTAAAGTATATGTTGTTAAGCTTCTGTGTTTTGGTTGGAAGATAGTGCACAAAGTCGCAGATAAGAATCAAACCCCCAGCTTCTCAATTAAAGGATGGCGCTCCCAACCTCTAGAGCATCTCTTGATTCTTATATGTTGTTGAGAAATGAGAATGCTTGTATGAGCTGGTGTTTTTGTTCATTTTTCGGGGGCATAGAAGTTAAGTCTGATCAGCTTTAGTGCGGGAACTTTTTTATTTTATTTTTGGAAATAGTACATGAACTTTAATATACATGTTTTGGAGGTGTTGAGTGACTAGTTTTTTGAACAAATTATGAATTATGAAGGGGAGTGACTAGTTTATTGAACAAATAATGAATTATGAAGGGTGGAATGTAATGTATTTGGGGTCGCACAGCGGTTTTTTTGCTGTTTAGGAACTAGACTACCGAGCAAATCATGGGATGCAGATAAGAGATGGCGGATCTGGTTATAGGTAGATGGAGTATCAAGTAACTGGTTTAAAAAGTAGTACTGAATTCGAGAGATAGTGGAGTTATCATGGACAAGATTCGAGAATGAACAATAATGAAGCTTATTTATTAAGGATTCTCTAGTTCTGTGACTAGCTGATTCTTCCCTTCAAGTATTTGGTGAGTCAAAAGAATCCGATTTGGGAGTTATTGCAACGTCTGTATGGTAGATGATGAAGAAATGTAATAGCTGATGGTGATTTTATCAACTGGACACATCAGTTTATGCAATTAGCCGTGGCTGCTTCATAAATCATAACTTCAACTGCTCGTTTGACGTGAAGTACTAAATAATGGGATTGGTATTCGATATTGGTTCACAAATTGGGAGCATCATGAAAAGAATATCGCCAAAATGGGATGCTATATGGTATTGGGAGGGTTATGTGGTATTTTCTACCTCTGGTCCTGTTAATCTGTCACCACCTTAACATGTGGTTATGGGGGGTAACAGAAATTGCGAAGAAAACACATGATTGCCGGCAGAATACATTAGCTCCTTTGCTTCATGGCATATTTCATGGCAATAGTAAATTCAAAATTAAATTAGATATTTCATGGCAATAGTACATTCAAAATTAAATTACGTTAAACGAGCTGCAAAAGTTTAGAGGGAGAAAAAACCTCCTGAACTTAATTTTGTTAGTGTTTTACTCTATTGTCAAACTGTGTTCATATGTGTACAGCACAGCTGATGTAATGATCCACGCTATCAGAAACTAAAAGGATATATGCAGTTTGGTAGTTTCGTTCCATAAATGCTAGCGCAGCAGAGTTCCTCAAACGCTTAGTTATTAAAAGATTGGTAATCAATTTTGGTTCACAAATTGGGAGCATCGTGAAGAGAATATTGGCACAATTGGACCTTATGTGGTATTGGGAGGGTTATGAGGTGTTTTCTACCTCTGATCCTGTTAAATTTGTCACCACCTAAACATGTAGTTATGGGAGATTGGGAGGTAATGCCACCAGAATACACTAGCTCCATTGCCTCATGGCAATAGTACATTCAAAACTCAATTACTTAAATCGAGCTAATAGAGTTTAGAGGGAAGATAAAACCTTCTGAACTCAATTCTGTTAGTATTTTATCATGTTGCCAAGCTGTTGATATGTGTATTAGTGCAACAGCTGATGTGATTGTCCACATTATTAGAAACTAAAATGATATATGCAATTTGTCTCCATAAATGCTTGCGCAGCAGAATTCTTAAACAGGCTTAGTTACTAGAAAGTTGGTCACGTAAAACAGAAGTTGGAGTTGATTCTGTAATTCACAACCTTTGCAGGTACTATCTTTCACTTGCCCATGTTGCTTCTTTGTTTCCAGGCATGCTGTTAAAGAAGAGGATCTTATCATTTTCAGATCTATGTTCAACTGCAATCCTTCGGTCCATCAACGGTGCCCTAGCTGTTATATGCAGCGTTCTTGTTTATGAGATCATCACTCATTTAAGACCAGCACTCGACAGAAGAAAAGCAACAATTTTCGCTGTTGTTCTTTCATTGTACCCTCTTCATTGGTTCTTCACTTATCTTTACTATACCGATGTGGCATCCCTCACTGTGTTTCTTGCCATGTACTTGGCATCGCTGAAGAAGAAATTTTTAGTCAGTGCTTTGGTAAGGACAACTTAGAAATCTCTCTTCATGAAAATAGACAAATCTCAGACAATTGTTTTCATATGCTATTAGAAGCTTATATATATATTCTCTTCATTGCAGCTTGGAGCCTATGCTGTATGCATTCGTCAAACAAATGTCATATGGATGTTTTTCGTTGCATGCACTGGTATAATTGATATGCTGCTGTTCCATCAGAGACATGATGTATGCTCACAGGAATCTAAGTTGTCACCTGATGAAAAGAGCCGGGTAACTCCTAAAGATGATTATGTTAATCCTGGACTAAGGAGACGGAAAATGAAGAGCACAATTTCCAGTGGCCGTGAGGCAGCTATCTCAAGGTCTCATTTCTCAGGTCCTCTTCTGTATCTTTACTCACTTGTAACTCTATTACTACTGGACAAACTTGGTGTTCGAACCTAACCAGACCAAGGTAGCTTCAGGTTCTGTAAAGGCTTGTTCATGTAAATTTCAAGTCAGGACCTCAATATAGTTGTTTTTGGTGGGTCATTTTTAGTTTTGGGTGTTCGATACCAATAACATTTGAGATACGTCAGACTTTTGACAGGTTTAGTTGCTAGTTCTTTGTTGAGGATGTCTGGTCTTTTTATTTTTTTCTCTTTGAGGGGTAGAAAATGTCTAGTCTTGTGTTGCATCCTGTGTTTTGGCTTTATAGAAGGGTGAGATTCAAAATTATAATCTTTTGGATCTCTTAATGAGAGTACCTCCACTCTTTTTGTAAGACATATTAGCTCAAAGTAATTACCATTACAGTAAAATATAATTGGCATAGGTAACTTAGCGCTGGTTTTCTAGATGATGCATGAAAAGATTGGGGGACTGTGCTGTCAGGTGCTGAGCAGGTCACTTGTGACCATGGGAATATTGGGGGATAAAAGTTTGATTATACTTTCATTATGCTTGTCCTTGATCTGAGCTAGCACCTTGAGTTAAGTTTACAACTTCAGGTAGACTGTTATCATTCAGCTGGTAGTCAGTAGAATATCCCAATATGCAGATGTGCATTTGGGAGCAGTTGGGCATCAGACGCAGTGGTGTTTATCTGTTTGCATGTGGATGTGGTTGTGTCCTTCCCTTTCTACATTTTGAATTAGTCTTCTGGGCGATGTCTGTATAGACTGTATATCACACTTCCCCTGTGTGAAGCTGAACATTTCTACTCTCTTGTTATGCTGTAACTAAAGTTTGTGGTCCTTTCCTTAAATTTTTCCTTTGGGACAGTGTATGTATGCCATGCTTTCTGAGCTCCACTACTCTGCTGTTATGCTGTAACAAAAGTTTGTGCAACCTTGGACCAGCTTTGTTCTTGACTCTTGAGTCCTCATGTAGTAGCCTTAAAACCTTAATAAATCGTAGCCAAATGCTAATATCTATCTGCTGATTTCTCGCAGGGTTCCTTGATGAGATTCAATGTATCCTTATACGTGCATGGCATTTTAAATGGAAGCTTGTGGTTTCCTTTAGCCCCTTCATTTTGGTTCTGGGATCCTTTGTAGGTTTTGTCTATTGGAACGGAAGTGTAGTTCTTGGTAATGGCCATCTTGCTCAGTTGCCCCTTAGGGTAATTGTCCTCTTTGCTTTCCCTTCAGCTTCTTTTGTAGTTTGCATCTTATCTTATCACACTTTTTGTTTCAGGTGCAAAGGAAGCCCATGTCGTGTCTCCTCATTTTGCACAGATAATGTATTTTGCCCTAGTTTCTGCACTATTTTGTGCTCCACTCCACTTTACTCCAAGCAATGCTGCTGTTCTACTACAAACATTCTGGAAAAAGAGGCTTCTTAGTTTTGCTCTAGTATTTTGCGCCTCTGCTGCAGGTCTATTTGCTGTGCATTTCTTCAGGTAAGTAATCTTGTTTGTCTATTCCTTTTTTTTCTAATAGCATTCTGTTTTATCCTATTTGATTCATTAATCAATGCTTCTAGAATAGTATTTGCTTTCTTGTATGTAAATGCTTTCGGTCAGTTTTGGTCTATCAATGATCATTGATTGATTAAAACTGTGGTACTCATTTTAATTTGCTCCCACGCTCAAGATTTCTTAATTGTGCTGATGCACCCGTTTAAGTAATGTTAGGCTTTGCCCACCCTCTATTCTCAATGCTTATTTAGGTGAACTGTATAGTTTTTGGCAATTTCTGCATATGTTCAAATTTATGTTGCTCTTCTTATTAGCTGTTTGCTTCTTGGCAATGATGGTATCCGTTGAATGTTGCAGTATAGCACATCCCTATCTTCTGGCTGACAATCGACACTATCCATTTTATCTCTGGCGGAAGGTCATAAGAGCTAACTGGTTGATGAGATACTTATTAGTCCCATTATATGTTTACTCATGGCTATCAACCTTGGCCATTTTAGGTCAGTCTCATCGCATCATTTGTACGGAGTACCTTTCAATCTTCCTTTCACGATCAGAATGTGCTCAAGCCCTCTCTGTTTTCTTGTTTCAGGAAAGAGTCGAAGCAGGATTTGGGTATTGGCCTATTTCTTGGCTTGCGTTGCAGTTCTGGTGCCTACCCCATTAGTTGAGTTTAGATACTATACAATCCCATTCTTCATCTTTGTGCTTAATTGTGGGATTGATGATCCTAGTAAGTGGTTTCTCATTGGAAGCTTCTATGTAGCTGTAAACGGATTTACCTTATATATGTTCTTGTTTCGGCCATTTCACTGGGAACATGAACCTGGTGTCCAAAGGTTTATATGGTAGGTTAGCATGGGAACACTCGTAGCTTGTGGAACATTTTTGTTTAAAAAAGTTACCTTTTTTTTTACTGTGTTGTTAAAAGTAACCACTTTAACTCATTTGTAGGTAGTTCTAGTTTCAAGTTAAAATCTTTTTCTACCATTTTTGTAAAATATTTGTGTATTGAGAAACTATTCAATGTGTTTAGTGCTTAATTGCTTTCTTAACCACTTTACACAATCATGTCAAATAGTCAACTTGGTTTGTCTGATTATCAGTCATACGTTCCAGGCTCCAGCTTGCGAATCCAACTTATCTTATAACCACTATTTTCACTTTGATGCTTTATTCTTTCTATCCTCTATAAACGTTATACACACACTGATATTCTATTCGATCACTTTGCAAAGTAGAGCTTTCAGGTTACATATAAAAGGTTATTATCTTCTTCTATGGTTAAAAGGTTTAGATCCTGCATATGGAATGCACTGAGTGAATGGATGGTGGAGTTAAGAATTAAATCTTTGCTCTCTGGCACAAGAGAATCAGATACTCATGACTTCATGAGTCATGACAATCATCCATTATTATGTTGTAGTATAAGTAAGTAACGCACATTCATTTTGAGAATTAGAGGTACAAGTATTAAGTCAGTACGTCTATTGTCATCTTTTTTCCTAAAGGAGGTTTGACAACTCTAAAATGAGACTTAAACTCATGCCATGAGCCCTTGTTAAAAAAGCATAAGTTTGCTTTTAAGAAACTCTAATGCACAACTTGGTGAAATAAAACAAATTTTTGATTACTAAATGATCCATTTCTTAGGTGCAAATTCTTGAGTAAGACGGTCTAATCATAAGTTATGGTTAAATATATGAGTTTTATGATAATAATATGAGCTTCTAAAATAAAATATAAGTTTTTAAATGTTGATATGAGCTTTTAAAAGTAATGGATTATTTCGAACCTTAAAACCTCATTATATTCACATTTTTAACTTAAAAACTCCTTCACCTAAATTAAGACCTTCATTTATTAAAGCTAAAGCTCAAAAACTTATGAAGACACAACTCTCACCACTGTATTTTTATTTTTATTTTGGATACAAAAGAGGGGCAAACCCCGAGCAAATAAACAAATTACAAAGCAACTAAACGTGGCCAAGCCAGGCCGCCGAGAGAGAGTGAGGAATTCAGTGCGATTATTTTTTTCTAAATTTCTAAACATAACCGCTAATGGTGATAGCGGTTTGCCCACTTTGACCTCTAATACTATTTGCGGTTCGTTCAAATAAACCGCATTTACCGTTAGCGGTTATATTTTGAGGTAAACCGCAATCGGTATTAGCGGTTTGTGCCTTTTTTGAAAAAAAAAAAAAATTATCACGTTGATTGTGCTGACGTGGACAATATGTAGGGAATTAATTTTTAGGGAGCGGTATTTTGAGAATTATTTCCATTGAGAGTACTACTTTAGGAAAAAATTCCCACTATAAGGATCACATGCTTGAACGCCCAAGGTAAACCGCAATCGGTATTAGCAGTTTGTGTCTTTTTTGAAAAAAAATATCACGTTGACTGTGCTGACGTGGACTATATATAGGAAATTATTTTTTAGGGAGCGGTATTTTGAGAATTATTTCCATTAAGAGCATTACTTTAGGAAAAAATTCCCACTATAAGGATCACATGCTAAATTATAACGCCTATAATGAAAACTTGAGTGAATTAAGAAACTAGAAAGTGCTGTTCTTGTGAATAAATTAGAATTAACATATGTACGGGTTTTCATATTCCATATCATCATAGTTATATTGTAGGTTGCTAATCATCAAATGGATGATGAGCAACTCATGGATTCCCAAACACTCTTTCAAGTTAACTTTTCTACTACTTGTCCTTGATAAATTATGGCTACACGAAATGAGTAACTTATGATACAAGTGTTAGACTTATGATTAAAAGGTCCAATATAATCACTTAGCTGCAAAGCTAATAAGATTGTGAATGATATTATCACAGCTATGCTGGTAAACCATAAAATATAACCTCGAGGCCAAGCTAGAAGTTTAGGTAATTGCTTTTGGTAAGCTTCGAGGATAAGATGCTTCCCATAAGGCCATAACCAAACAATTCATGGAAGGCGGTGATTAGAATGGTAAAATAATGATTGTGTGGATTAATCAATTTTAGGGTATTTTAGCCTCAGAATCTTGAATCCCAATAAGCCATTTCATCATTTGCATTAAGCATATTCTTAATTCCTATGCCAGGTACAGTCAGTGGTCACAGTGGATCAGTCTCTGCCACTTGTTTGTATAAATTAATTTAAACTTTGGTTCTTTTCCTAGTCGTTTTACAATTAACAGTTAGATAGAATAATTTTATTAATTCGAAGCAAGAGATGTTATAACAAATTATAACTAACAAAGTGACATAAATTTGTCATCTAATTCATTTTACTTTTTCTTAGGAAATGCTATGTGTGATAAACTGATAATAATTGAATCAATAACACTAATACTTTTACCATCGTTACCCATCCTCTCGACAAAAGAAAACGAACGTCTCCAGTCTCAAAGTGCTAGAGTAG
Source organism: Corrigiola litoralis (assembly GCA_901111285.1). Lineage (NCBI taxonomy): Eukaryota > Viridiplantae > Streptophyta > Magnoliopsida > Caryophyllales > Caryophyllaceae > Corrigiola > Corrigiola litoralis. The sequence continues at coordinate 5,005 of CAAKMY010035330.1, read as the reverse complement.
GCTTTAGCTTAGAGGGTGGAAGGGCATATCAGATTATCAGTGTGGAGTTTTATGCCGGTGTTTCTCGGGCCCTTGATTTTGCGTCCTTTTGGCCTCTGTCAATTGTTTTATTTATTTCTTTTTTTTGGCATTACTCTTAATAACTGTTTGAGCTCTAGGCTTTAGCTCCATTAGTGGATCACCTAACAATATACCTCACGGCAAGTCCGCAACCAATGTTGATCAACGCTACACTGACGTAGTGATGTATATGCATTTGTCGACAAAGTGATATTACTGATTAAAGTAAGCATCGCATGCTTCCAAATGAAACTAGTTAATATTTAAGAAAGAGGAAAGAAAAATTAAATTACTGTTATGCTATTGATTTCGTGATGTTTTTTTAAGTTTGATAAAATAACAATTTTAAATGTCATGAGGATTAAGGTTGACCTAATGGTTGGAAACTCAACCTGTTTGAGAGATGTCCAAGTTCGAATCCTCATATCCGCCTCCCCCGCAACACTAATTGCTCCAATGTATCAAAAAAATAAAATTCTAAATATCACCTAAAACGGGACTTTCCATCTTGACAAACTAAGTAGTAAGAAGTACAAGCACAATTAAAATTGTATCGCACCGAAATTATTTTAAACAAACAAAAAAACATGTTTGATTAGTTGAGTAATTATTTCCTTAGGGACAAATTAAACATCATGCGGTGACGGCATCTCATTTTTCCTTCCTTTGTTTTATAAGTCTACTAAGTAATTATCTTAGTTTACGATACAATCTTGTGGATTTCTCATTCCCTTTATGAAATATATAGTCCATGTATTAATGTTTTTTTTAATATTTTTCGTTTCTTTAATTTAAAATGTAGAAACAAGAGACACTAATAATTGGACCTTGAAAGATACATAAGCCAAATTTTCAAGATCTAACCAAATATAAGGTGCATCGAGGTAACAATTAGCCTACTGATACTATAGGAATTGGTCGTTTAGTTTTAGTTTTTTTATCGATAAAATTAACGAAAAATTGTAACCCGTCATTTTTGGATCACTGTCATTAACAAAGCCAATACTTAGAATTATTGGCGTACATTTTCTTTGTTGGGATTATTGCCGTAAAAATACTAGTGGTATACAAATTGTGGTACAAAAGATGAGAAGATTCAGACTCCTTCATGATATATACATATCGAAAGTAGATGCATGTATATCCCTACATATCATACCTCGATTACCTAGCTGATAGTAAGGCTTATAAAATCTAGATATAGTTTGATAGTTAAATGTCATATTTGCATTTTCACTATACTATTGCAAGTAATGGGCATGATGACAAGGAGCAGCTTTTAGTTAGCTTAATTGAGAGGTGAACTGGTGAAGCATTTCTAGGCATCAGTATTGACTAACGAGGTGTTTATGGGAATTATGGGAACGAATTGAACACGCCATGGCCATGCAAACCTAGACCTAAACTGCTTATTATACAGAATTACGTTAAAGAAAGAACTGGCCATGCATCGTGATTTGGGCTCTCAGTACCATCGGATTCTGATTATATTCTAATCAAAATCATTTGAGTCCTAACCAACGTTTGACCACCAAGTTGTTGGTTGTGTCTTGTCAAGGAATTCCAGCATTCTCTTGGAAACATCTGTACCCCATGTTCTCTCATGTTCAATTACTAATTTCGCTTTTCTTCGGATTCCTCTCCAGACATACTACATTCATCCATATGACTTGAATAACCCACTTGTAAGTTGTAACTTAGTCCAGCATTGTTGAAAGAGGAGGGAAGAAAATGTGCCTCTTTTATAGTACTCTTTTCATTATGGAGTATTACGTACTACGTACTATTATAAGTTTTTTTTTTGCTTTTAAAAGTCAAAATTGTCAAAGTATTAAAATTTTGACCTTAAATTTTGCGAAAATATAAAGAAATGTATTGTGTCATTGTGTGCAACGCTAATTCCTTTTATGTCAAACATATAATTTTAGTAGTTGTGTTTCTGTATTGTCTTTTTTGTTTAGTTATGTTTTGACCGTTGTAAAAAAAAACATATAATTTTTTAAATTTTATTAAACAAAAATATAAGAAATACAAGTCAAAGTATTATGGTAAATACCATCTAAAAATAAATGAGGACCTTATTATGAAATGGAGGGAGTAGTATATAATTTGACATTAAAGTCAATGTAATGACTAATGAAAGTGTGATGGAGTACATGGAATTGTACCCATATGGCCGTATTGGTCTTAAACTCTTAATGATCTCATACACCAAACATAAATTTGATCAAATTGCAATTGTAGTGCATTTTATGTGAGGCCCCTTTTTAGTGAGTGACTTTATTCGATTATGCAAAGATTGAGCGGAGGAAAGTGGGTATCAGAGAATAAGAGTTCTTTTTTTGGTTCCCTTCTTTTACACAAAGCTCCACTCCAACCATGAAAGGAGAATATAAATCTAGTGAGATGTCGTTGTTAACCTTTTATCAGAAAATGAGATTTCATAACAAATCCTTCACTACATACCATTATTGTTGGCCCATGGACTGATTTTAGACCCTTCTAAAACTACGAGTGAAGTTCCGTGAGATCAAGGTTGTTTCTTTTATTCGATATCTTTTTGTCTCTATGCTCATCAATGGGTTCTCAATTATTTGATTAACTTTTTAAAAACATTATTTGATTAACTTTACTATTACTTACGGAGTAACACTATAATTCCTTTTTCTATTCCTTATGGTATTTTTCTTCTTTTACTTTTAGCATTTCCTAGTCGTAAAATCAATAATAAATAGAGCAATTTATGTATACATATTGACAGAGTTGACAGTTCAATTATTTCACTTAGTGAAAAAACAAAGCAAGAGATTATTCGTACCCAAACAAATATTTGAGCTCCTTACATTTTCATAAAGCTAAAGAACAATGTATAAGTTGAGCTTGTTAAGTCGCTAACACAACATTCGACCATCGTATACTAATCGAGTCATCATGATATAGATAAACCATTGGAGTATGAAAACACTTCAACCAAACTTTTTGAAGTGGAGCAACTACGTTCTCGTTACATAATCAAACTAAGAATTTACGGGTAATGCATCGAATTGAAAGATGATGAGAGCAGATTTATCATAATAGACAATCTAAAGATACTTCAAGAGTGGGCTACGAAAAAATAGGAGGGAGATCAAGGCGTTAGGCCTAGGCTTGAGTTTGTAAACAAATTAAACGAGTCAATGACATTCATTCTCATGTACACTTGATTTGTCGGCAAAACTCATTCATATATGTTGATAGTATCGTCATTCATTATCTTACAATGTTGTTACATGCATGTACGAATGTGCGATGTATTTACTTATTAACCAAAATTCTTCTGAATCATCTTGATAGTAACGTAGTTGTCAACTATGATATGGTATAGGCGAGAAAGGCTAGCTTATGAAAGCCTAAGCCTCAATCGATGAATTTATAGCAACTATATTATCTTTTTTTAAGTTTCTTATGAATATTTATAAACCTTTAAAAAGCATGAAAAATTCACAATCTCAACCATAAAAAGAATAATATGTCGTATAAAGTACTATTTCCGAACCACTCAATTCCCCACATCTAATTTTTCACTATAACATGCCTTATTTTTGATCAATTCATGTTATAGTGAAAATTGTATAGTTTTCTCTTCGGAGTCTTGTTTATGGTAAATTCCTAGAGCATACAAAGCAAGTGTTGTATAAGCTTAATTAAGCTTGTTTAGCTTAGTTCATGCTGGTTTTTTGGCTTTCGCTTGTACTTGTAGTACCATTTTTTGTGAAATGATAATATGCTAATTTTCTCAAGAAAACATAGACGTTCTCATATAAGGCTATAATTGGCTCAATGCAACTTTGTAAAATGTCAAAAGAAAAATTTATTGTTAAAATTAAGGAACTTTGTTTTTCTACTGCATTTTGGATATAAAGGGATGTTACCAAAAAATTTGTAATATGCATGATTGTATGAATATAAGATCATATAGAGTATTACTAAAATAATCTTGGTGAGCAATATCTATAAATTCGAAAAGACTCCTTTATTAGAAATTGACAATTTTATATTCGAGCTTCGTCCAAAAAAATAAAAGAAATATACAATTTATTGGACGGATCAACATTATTATTTGTATAGTATTCCTGGCCTCTTGCCAATATTGATCAAGCACAGGATGCGTCTTAATAATTGCTTCGAATTAATGTTGCCAAGAGTATAAAATTTGGTATATGCATGTGAGTCATTCCTGTGTATGGTGTACCAATATCTCCATTATCCACTGCAGCTGTACAATGATTGTTGAAAGCCAAATACTCTTACACAGCAAATCTGCATGAAAGCGTCATTTGGAGCATATGAAAGCATCACAGTAGCACATCAAAAAATGTGAAATGGAATAGGATATACTCCCTCTAATTATGTTTATTCTTCCTACTTTGTTTTTGTGCACTATTCATAAGTAAAGATTGATTATATATTTTCTTTTCAATATATAAGTTATAATATAGTCATGTGGGATCTTGTTTGATTTATCTTAATGAGTAGATTAAGAGTATTAAGTTTTTATAATTTTACTCACATATAACTAAAGATATTTAACATATAAAATGTGCATTGGCAGATGTGAACTGTTTCTCTATGAAGAATAAACATAACTAAAGGGAGTACAAAACACATTCTAATAATATAGCCATATTTTCCTTAAGGACATTTTTGCAAACCATTGAGTTAACCATTACTTAGTACTCCCTCCGTCCTCTAAAGATTGTCAATGTTTCAAAATGTAAAAAATTAAGGAGTACAATTTATTTTTATCTTTTTCTCAAATATTAGATTGTTTCCCAAAAAAACATGATCACTAACACCAAAATCTCTCAATATCTTGATAATGAAGGCAAGTTTGGTGGGAGAAATTGATGAGTTAACAAAAAAGAAGATGTTAATATAGAAAGTAAATTAATGATGTATTTTTAGC